>PVJO010005365.1:0-99389 GCA_004026905.1 Hystrix cristata | reverse complement strand
TCCTCTCCCTCTTCTAATTCAGTCTTTTCCTTTTTCACCTTTGTTTTCTGCATCATTTTTTGTAGCTTCAGCCGTCTTTACTTCTCACCCAAGTGAAGATTTGTCCCTCCCTTATTTCTCAGAGCAGCTGTTTTTCCACTCAACCCTCAAGCATATGATGTCACACAAAACTTAGTTTGTGCAAAAGAAAAAAAAAAAAAAAACTTGAGAACATTACATTAAATTATCTTCCTATCAAAAAGAAATCAGTCTTTCTCATTTGTCTTTAAAATCTCAAGCTCTGACTTTTTTCACTGCAATGATTTATGTGTCTAGGTATCAGGGGAAGTGTTTGCAAATTCCCCTATAAAATCTTTACAAATTTTCTCAGTTTCGGACTCTAAGATCATTTTTCTTTTAAAATAAAGATTTTACCCATTCTTAGTAGTTTAGTTGCTTTTAACTCAGCATTTGATATGATTTTAATCTGTCTATATACACCTGTATTAGCTTTGTAGTGCTGTATTTCTGTATTTTCAAGTACAGACTGAAGTCTACAATTTACTCTGTTAGATATTTTCTTGTCTCTATTATGGTTATTATTGTTGTTTTATTCTTTTTTAACTTGTGTTGACAAATTTTGTGCCTTTGGTCTTTGTAATAGATCTATGATAAAAGCAATCATTTCTGTAATCTGACATCTTTCAAAAACTTTGAAGCTTAGGTTTAAATGTTCTCAGTGGACTACAGAACATCTGCTTTTACTAGTAATATGATTCCACTGAAAAGATCAATTATGGCTTCATGTCTTAGTAAAAAGTTTTTTGAGTCATAAGTGGGAATGCACAACAGAAGAACAATTTATTAAAATAGCATGTGATTAGAAATAGTCTAGAATGGGAAGAAATTTTATGAGACTAAAAAAAGGAGTGGCTGGAACGCATACACAAACACCTTTCTCTAGACTCCTGGTTCTTAGTCTTCGGGAAATGTTTAATAATGCTCTAAGTAAAGCTGTGGGCATTCTCCTCAGACTGAAACACATCCGCACACAGGTCCACGGACTCAAAGTAAACAGCCATCTCTGAGGAATATTATTCAACAATTCATCCAAGCCGAAACACCCTCTTGCTTCTCTCCACCTACTGCCCAAAGTTAGTCTTCTTTCTGAAGCAGAAGGAAGCTGGGGTGCTGTCCGTGGTTTAACATTTTACCCTTCACAACACAGCAGAGAAGTAAAGAAGGAATGAGTAAATGAACACATGCACAAGTCACCATGAGAATGACTGTGTAAAAACACTTATGGAATCTGGTTTGGAGAAAGTCATTCTGACTGGAAGAGAGCTTTAGCTAAGGAAAGAAACAGGAAGTAACTTACTGTCTGAGGCAAAGAACAAGTGTCAAGTGTCAGTGCGAGAGACGCATAGTCCCATAGGCAGTGGATAGAGGCTCACATATGCAGTGAGGGCTTGACTCTGCGGAGAAAGGATTTTGAACAATGGGGTAATTAGTCAGCTTCAAATGTTGGGGATAATTCAGGCCACTCTGGAATCAGAAACATCATTAGGAGTTGGTACCAGAAGCCCCCAACCTACATGGAAAGACCCTGAAAGGGCCAGGAAGAGTAGACCCAACCAGAAAGGAAAACCTGGAAAAACTGGAGGACTTGATGATGGGGTAGAGCCCGGAGGCAGGAGAAATGAAAAATGCAGCACGCTGCCTTTGCTGGGGATACTTAATGCTTTATGGAGGATGTACACTGTACCATGAATAGCCATAAGCTCTAGAGACAACCATGCTGAGGGCCATGGGCTATCCTGCTGCACCGTGGATATACAGAGCAGTGCGAGGGCAAACACCTTTACTCTCCACTTAAAGACTAGAGCCAGAGGTGACACCCAAGGCTAGTGCTTGAGAGCAGAAATATTGGGGTAGTGGAATAAAGAAAGGACACTCACAAAGAGGCTTATACGCCATTAAATTTCCTTGTAGTCTAACAACTTACATAACACACACACACACACACACACACACACACACACACACATACACACACACACAGAGACTGAGCTGCAGAAGTGGAGATAGTGGATGAGGAAAGTCTAGGTCAGAAAATCCTATCAGTGCCATGCACAGATGGTCTGTTTGTCCAGGATCCTTGCACTACATAGAGTATGTGCACATTACCATCAAGGGCCTAAAGTATGTTTTCTTAGATTTTCAATATACATTCATTTATATTGAAAATTTTTTCCTCTTAGTGCTTACACTAGTAAAATCACAGCTTATGATTCATACGCCTGATTCTGCTTCACTGGATTTTGACTCTATTTATAGTTAAAGTATTTTGGGGGTATTTTCTAATTCCTGATGATTCTCTCTTCCCGTCTTCTTCAGGTCACTGGCAAATGAAAGATAGGAAGAACCAAAAGGGAAACGAATAGGGAAAGAGTGTGTATGAATGTAATATGAACTGGTGTTAATTATAGAAGGTTGTATCAGGGCCATTCACTCACTTGCCTCACTCACACTCCTCTTCTCCGTCAAGCCTGAAAAAGGCAATGGTGTCAAGCGGTGACTACAGAGAGCTTTAGCTCCACACACATACGCCACACTAATCTCCATTGATGCTTCCTTTGAGCAATTAACATAAAAATATTAGGGAAAAAATAAGTAAAGCCATATGCCATTTTTTGTAACCCACTTACAAGTCACCCAAGCCCCACCTTTGACTACCTAGCTGTTCCAAAGCCCTTGCTACTAGATTGAATCATACTAAGTCTCCCTTTGGATTTGTCAAGAACAATAAAATGTCATTAATTTTACATGCTTCAACTCACTATGGAGAAATCCCGGAGCCACTATTGCCCAGAATGTGCCCTTCCTGTGATCATCAGGAAGAAACACTTCATAAGCCACGTTTTCTGCCGATGCTCCCTGTTGTGCACCTCTGAGAGTCCCCAGTTCTTCCTCCTTTCCACAGAAAGTCTCCCTCCAATAAGTTTGGTATTGGGTTAGGTGACAAATGAAAAAAGTTAATGGAGTTCTTAGAAAATGTTAAATAAAAACTAATTTTAATCCAGGTGTGTCAGAATAAGTGCAGTGGTCTCGACTTCTCCAACTTCCCTGAACTGCCCCACCCATGGCCACAGTGGTCTTTCTGTGCTGAGGTCACAGCACCACCACATGGCAGAGAGAGGGAGAACATATAACCCTTCAACTCGACTCTGGGTAGATAGATATTCAAGGTATTGCCCTGGTCTCTCGAGAAAGATTCCCTCCCCCTTGCATAAAGGTAGAGGAGAGCATGTGGATTTTATACATATGACCCACAGTGAAAAAAAAACTAGAAAGTTCAAGCTCTGGAGACACTTCTGGGAAGCCAATATCTGCCTTTAATAATCAATAACTTGTGCTGGCATGCTGGCTATCATCACAAGCCGCTGTACGCCTGCAGACTGTGATACAATCAAGCTTTCATTTATATTTATATGACCAGGAGGACTTTGTGTTTGATGATTTTAAAAGATGCATGGACTCAGCTCTGTTTAATTCTGATATATTGGCGTATTATCTGTAAGAGGCCATCGGCTAAATTGTAGTACGCACAAGAGGGTCCATGATGGAAATTTATCAAAATGATAGAGAAATATTCAGATTTAGACTTTCTTCAACAGTAAAATTTGAAGATGAGAAGCACATTGTGCTGCCAAACGACCATCAGAACTAGATTTAAGAGGACCTGATTGTAAAACAAATGCATTATTAAAATAGTTTGTCATGCTGCATTAAAAGAGAAGCAGCTTGACAACTGATGAAGCACGAGCGATTGGATCCACAGCATTGCAGCAGATGTAACTGCTTCCTCCAGGAGTCAAATTCAGCCAGCCCGGAGGTGGGAGGAGCTCCCTAATGGTGAGAGGAACTGGCGTTTCTGGGTGGGGGATCACTAGCAGAATTATGTTTTACTTTGTTGCAGTGATGAGATATTTTAACTTCCATCAGTGCTCATTCAATCTAGAGAAACTGCTTCAGTTTCTAAATCCGTCATTCATTCAGCCTTTACGGGTATCCCAGTGTGATGGTTATTGTGATGGGTATGAATTTCCAAAGATGGTACTTGTGGTCTCTGTCCCAAGGACCCAGGCGGTCTGGAAAGAAAATACACAAATATCCTGACTGATACAACATGATAATTTAATTATTCTCTTGAAGGAGTAAGGAGATGCAAGAAATTGATGGTTCCCAGTGGGATGAATCCCAATGATCCTGCTCCCCTCTCAGTATCTTCATTGTGATGATGTCCCTTTAAGGGGCAGGATACATACCTATCATGGTTTCGAGCATCGGTGCTGGGTTGGCAGGAAATCACTTTTGTATAGCATCGGTGACATGAAATTTCAGGATGCTGGTTTTGGTGACCAAAGATAACTAACTATTGGGTACAACACGGGGATTAGAAATGAATTGGACTTAGTATCAGAGGCTGGGACCTAGTTTTAGCTCTGCCACTCCCTGCTCATGGGACTCGGGGAAGATCACTCCACTATCAAGGATCTCAAATAGCCTCAGCTGTGAAATGTCAATGGACTATTGAAAGTCACTAAAGGCCCACATTTCTATGGCTCAATATGGAACTGAGCCTTTTCCCACCACCTCCAATTAGCTTTAAAGAAAGGCAGCTATGGAGCATTTTGACTTGCCTCAGGACCATATACAGAAGTCTGCCTTTGCAAGGCCACATGACCATGCCAATAAAGTGGATTTTGTTGCCTTTGTACATTGGACATTGGTGACTAAAGATCCATCTACCCAATGGATACATGTTGAGTATGTGCTTTGAGGCCTGAGGGGAAAAAAATGGGAATAAAATAGAACTTATTTCTTTCTCTGCAGCAATAAGCATGAAAAAGTTCCTGGAATTTAGGTCAAAGAGGTTCAAATATCTTCTATTAGTAAGATACATAGCTTGCAGCTAGTATTGTAGAACACTGTATCATAAATCATTTAGGAAAACCTCATTTTTCTTAGGGAAAACTAAGACAGTCATACACCTTCCTCAGGTCACTTGGGAAGCTAGTGATAGCCTTCATTTACTCAACAAATATTTGAGCTCCAAAGTTTTTGCTAAGTACTGAGTAAATAGGAACCAAGACTTCAAAATCTTATAGTAAGCTGGAGGCTACAGATAATTAAACATGACTTGATAAGTGTTATGACCTGGAAACCATTTTTTGAGAGATGACAGAGAAGTTTTTATTGAGAATATCAAGGCTAGGTTAAGCTCTAAGTTATGAGCAGGAGGCACGGAGTCAGGTCTGGGACTCCTTACGTGGAGTTCAACCATCCTCTATGAGCTGAGATGGCAGGAACCATCCGGGACTCGCTGCTCAGTGGGAGAGCAGGGTGTTTGAGAATTTGCCTGCTCTCGCCCTGTTTGCCGGAGACCATCAGCGAGCTCCTGAGGACTCGTGCCTCAGTTCACTCTGCCCTTCATTTCCGTGGCTGCCGTCAGAGAAGTGTAGTAGAGAGTGCGCTGCACACCCAGCAGTCCCAGTTAAATGACTGTTCTGCCAGTGACCACAGCTGGGCCCCGTGGGCTGAGCACTTCCCTCTCTGAACCTCCCAATTGAGGAAAATATCTCCTGATAAAGTCATCGAGTCTTTAATCAAATAATGACTATAAAACAGTCATTGCCCCCAGCAGCTAGGCTGCCTAAAGAGCCCGTAGAGAGTAGCTGCAAAGGGTCAGGCAACTGCAAATACCTACAACTGCAGGCTTCTTGTCAGGGGTGACTAACAGACTCTGCAAAAGAAACAATAAATTCAAGGTCTCTAAACACTAAGAAACTCTCTTCTGTTCTGCTTCTCTGCTTCCTCATTATCAATTAAAATTATTATACACTTTCTTGGTGCTTTACATTAAGTCCATTAAAAGATATCTCTATAAACTCTCCATCCCAAGCTCATCACTAATGTGGATTTATCGAGAAAAGGACAAATGTAAAATTCAAACGTAAAGGTTGACTGATTAGAATCAATTTACTCAGCCATAACATGTAAAGAAGCACCGTTTCTGTTGTCTTGGTCCTGTGGCATAAATTAATTATAGTTCAATTAAGGAAATATGTAATGAAGAACCTGATAAAAGTATAAAGGAAGGCTTAGGAATGTTTTAACCAAAAGCATCAAGTTTTCCGTTCTGTTTACTACTTTGGGGTGCTCAACCCGTATGGGTGGAAATTTCGCCGAAGAGATGCTCTTTGATGGGACACAAAACACAGCTGGATAGATGACATCTGGGCACACAGAACCGTACACAGACACTATGAAATTATTTTTCCAGAAGCCAAGATTTCTTTCTGCCAAAGTCTTCACCTTTACTGATGGCTGCCACACCTCTTGGCCACCTGGTTTGTATTCCATATAACTTCCTTCTTATGTCCATCTCAAATGTTTTAACCTTCTTGTAAGACATTGCAAAGGAAGAAAATGACAGTTTGCAAACTAACCACACTGGGCCTGGCCCAAGCTAATGGGAAATGATTTGGAGGTCTATGAAGCTGACAAAATGCCTGTGGGTTCTGACATGTGAAATTATTTCTACTCTGGCTTTTCCGAAACAATGAGACTATCAAATCGGTCTTTCCTATTCAAGAATGTTATGCACCATCAGCTTCCGGTCTCAGATTTTTACAATGTTAATGATCCTTAACCAGGAGATCATAATTCCAGTACCAAAAATCCTGCACGATTTCTCTAACTACTGGACAGGCAACCTGCAGTTTCTTTTGTCTTCGTTGTTCACAAATGCCAATGTGATCTACTAAAGTTGAAAGAGTCACATGAGAAAGAAAGCAGAGTGCAATATTTTTAGCCCTGAGAGAACTTCATTGTTTGATTTAATTAATTCAGCTAGTGATCCTTGTACCCTCCCAGCTCTTTTAAAACCTCTGTCCATGGGTTATTATCCTCATGGGACTTTTCATTTAAATTTGTTTTTAACGGATACATCAAAACATAGAATTGTACATCGTGAGGTAAAGTGATGTCCCATTGTATGCATTAACATGTGTGATGTTTAACTCAGGTTAGACAGATCTATCTCCTCAAGTATTTGTCATTTTTTTTAATGGGGAAACTTTCAGAATCATTTCTTGCAGCTTTTTGGAGTGTACAGTTCTTTTTGTTATCTATAGTGCCCCTACTGTGCAATAGCACCCTAGAACTTGCTATCTAACTGTAACTCAGTACCCACTGACCCATGTAACTTCACTGAAGAAAGTCACAGTTTTAACAGAAGAACACAGAAAGGAAATACCTGTTTATTCCAACCAACATGGGAAGAAGCAACTCTAGGTTTTCAAACTGGACAGGCATTTTGATGCCACTCACCACTGTGTGTTGGTTTTAGAAGTGAGCACATACAACCTCAGTGCTCATACATGTTCTGTTGTTCTCTCTCTTATGCCTTCAAGGTGCATGTGTTGGAGTGGTGACCTGTGCAGTGATGGGCACCCCAAGGAGCTCACAGCCCTGGAGATACACTAAGATGTTCCAGGATGTAAGTGGATTCCTACAGCTTTCAGGGAAGTGATTTCTAGATTCCCAAACTTCATCCCTCCCCTTTCCTAAAGAGGACTTTCTCAAGTATACAGCTATGTTCATCAATAGCCTTTTTCACCTTTCCCAAATAAGCCATTGCTTATACCCCAGGGTAAAAATTGTCAGAACAACACAAAAGTAACAAAGGCGGAGGTCGTTTCTTCCGTGACTACTCAAGACAGCGCAAATCTTTGGGGCTTCCGGTCCCTCTCACATGTGCTCCTCGTGAGAACAAAGCTGGGGCAAAAAATAGGAAATCTGGGTCCCTGTCCGGATGTTCTAAATTCAAATATAGAATAAACTGGGATTAGTGTTAATAAAAGTAAAAGTGAAATAAATAGGAAGGATGATAATTTTTGTCTAATGACGTTACCTCCTCTAGTCCCCTATTATCAGAGAATTCATTATTCATGAGGGAGACTCTGATGAGAGCAAGGTAGAAAGAGCATCAGTGGGAAATACTGAATACTACAAATGGCTCTTTTATGTATTTAAATATAAGCACTTCTTTTCAGCTATTCTCAGTGCTCATCCTTAAGACACGTTATTAGTTGGATAAAAGCAGCTTCTATCACCCAAAGCAGAGCAACTTCCATCAGCCAAATCCGTCTGGTTGGTAGTACAGATCTTTCAAATGTAACTGGAACATTTCCTGGTGCTCCAGACTTTTCAGGATGGATTAGCTAAAACCCACACTTAAACTTCTGTGCAATCTCTTTTCAGATCTGGTATGTGATATTAAATAAGGTAGTTAAGCTATTTTATCTAGTTATATCCTGAAATGTTTATTCTAATCTTTAACTTATGAAAACCTTAATATTTCTGTTCCTTATTAATAAAACATAAAATTATGCCAGCTCCCAAACTGATTAATTTTAGCAGTTTATATACTTTTCTATTTTATTTCATATGTAGGAAATTTGATTATAGGGTTGATCTAAAATAATGGCGTTATTTATTTTTATACATGACTATTATTGAATTATACCTAAAAACAAATGCCAAATTTGATATACACATGTCACATATCCATATATACATGTACACATAAACCTAAGGGATACCATAATTTCTGTTATAATTCAAATTGTGTGGTAATTTATAATTTAACATGTTCACCACAGGACCATAATTCATGTGTCTCACTGCCGGGCAGCTTGAACTACCAGCGGTATAGGCATGACTGTCCCATTGGGCAGCGTTTTATTAATTTTATTAGTAAAAAGACCTATAAAAGTGATGAGATCTGTTTGTACCACCAGTGGCACAAGCTGCCTAATGGGACAGTCCTGCCTGTACCACTGGTGGTTCAAGCGATGGGAACATGTTAACCTACATATTATATTACATTGTTACAAATTAGAGATTAGAAATTAATGTTGAATTATTTTATATCTTAGTATAAAAGGGATTAGTTATATTAGACCTAAAGCATTTTAATCTTGATTTAACTTTTTAGTAATCCTTTCTATAAGATGTATTCATCATTTCTTTCTTTGGAGTTTCTCTTGTATTGCTCAAAACACACTGATACATTTGTTTAATTTAAAAACTGTCAGAAAGAGTACCAGTTCTGGGATAAGAGCAGACATACATCTCTACATTCTTCTTGCTTCCTGGAGCTCTGAGCCCTGAACATTATATAAAAATCAGAAGAAAGACTGAAGGATGGTGTAGAGAAAGCAGACTAACAAGGGACCACAGATCCTCAGAAACAACACAGCACTGAGTTTCTAGCTTTTCTGTTTGCCTTGTGCGTCTTACAAGGGGTTGTCACCAGCAGTCTGTCTCTTAGAATGGATGCTAGAGAGGCTAGCACTCTGGCAACACAGATGCATGCAGGAAAAACGCCCCAAACAGCCTGTTCTCTGTGGCTAGGAGAAGACCGTCCAGCAAAAGGAAAAAAAAAAAAAAAAAGTTGAGGATTGAGGATTTAGCTCAAGTGGTAGTGCTTGCCTAGAAAGTTCAAGGCCTTGAGTTTGATCCCCAGCACCCTACCCAAATTTGCCCATGACTACCCTGCACCAGTTATACACTGGAAAAAACAGACCACACTCCCACCAACAAAGGCCAAGCAGGAAGTTTAGACTTCCATCTCACCAGACTCTAACAAGGCACGCTTCCTACCTCCAAGGATGGAGAACACATGTGGAAAGCCAAACTTTCGCTACCACCCTGTGGTAGCAAGAGCAAAAATTCCCTCCAAATCCCACGTGCTGTCCGTGGAGGCCAGACAGGAAGCCTAACTCCCAGCAGTAACGAGACACCTCCCCCACCTTACATCAACTCCAAGGCACCCACCTTCCCTTTCCAGCATGATATCAGAAGAGAGCCAATAAAAAAAAGGATTTAAATGAAATTCAAACTCTCATACCATAATACTCAAAATGTCGTCCATAATACTAAAAAAAAACTCAAAATCACTCATCATACCAAGAATATCTTAACCTGAATGTGTTAAAATAATCAGTATATCTTACCACAAAAATGGCGTAAGTGATGGAATTATCTGACAAAGATTCCAAAGTAGACATGAAAAAAGTTTCGATGAACAATTACGAATATAATTTAAACAAATTTAATAAACAGGAAATCTCAGAAAAAGAAGAAAGATATCCTCTAAAGAAACAGAAGTTTTAAAAGCAAAACATTTAATTGCTGAAATTAAAGCTCACTGGCATGTAATCTCAGGAACTCAAGAGGCTGAGACCAACCTGGGTAACTTAGTAAGATCCTGTGTCACAGCCAGGTGTGGAGCTTAGCAGGAGAGGGCTTGCAGAGCATGAACAAGACCCTGGGCTTAATCCCAAGTACAAAAACAAAAGGGAACAAAACCGTCAGAGGAAGGCCTCAAAGGCAGAACGGACAGTACAGAACAGGAAAGGAAAGAATGGATCTGTGAACCACAAGGCAGAGCAATTGTAATAACCCAATCTAAATAATAAACAGAAAAATAGACTGAAAAACCAAACACAGCTTTAGGGATCTGTAAAACTACATAACAGAAGATCTCGCATTCATGGTGCCAGAATCCCAAGGTGAGAGAGAGAAAGAGAGTAGTGCTGCAAAGGTATTCAAAGAATAATGGTGGAAAATTCCCTGATTCTGGAAAAATATTTAAACTTACATACACAAAATCTGAGTAAATCCTAAGTAGAATAAACCCAAAAACATTTATGCTAAGACACATGATAATCAAACTTCTGAAATCAAGAAGAAAAATTTTGAAAGCAGTAAGAAGCATCTCACCTGTAATTGAACAAAACAATCAAATGATAGCAAATTTTTTATCAAAAAAGCATGAAAGCCAGAAAGAAATGGTAAGACGTTTACAAGTCCTGAAAGAAAAAACTCTCCATCCAGAATCTTATAGCCAACAAAATCTCCTTCATGAATGAAAGGGAAATTAAGACATTCTCAGAAAAAGGGAAACTAAGAATTTGTTAGCAACAGTCCTACTCTAAAAGAATAGCCAAAGTAATTTCTTGAAACAAAAGAAATGATAAAAGAAGGAATTAAGAAGAAAGAAGAGTGGAAAGAATAAAAATGAGTGAGTACCATAAACTTTCCTTCACCTCTTGAGTTTTCAAAATTGTGTTTGATAGTCGGAGCCAAAAGTATAATATCCTCTGATGTAGTTCTCAGCATACATATAGGAAATATTTTAAATGATTAAAATAGAGGAGGTGAAAGAAGTTTAAAGAAAAAAAAAGATCTTTATGCTTCATTCACTTGATAAAATGCAAATAGTACCAGTAGGCTGTGATGTTATGTATATATAATATGCTACTTAGAGTAACCAGTAAAATAAGCCTACACAAAGATATATGTATTTTTTAAAATCATAACAGAGATAAGTCAAAATATGGTTCTGAAATATGTTTAACCCATAGGAAGGTAAAAATGGAGGAAAAATAAGAAAAGCAAACAAAAAATAGAGAGAAAAAAACAGAAAACAAACAAAGAAAAAAATGAAATGAGAGACTTAAACCAGAGGCTGGCTCCAGGAAGAAGGGCCGGCGAGACTAACATGCAGCACGAGGGAGACCCCGCAGAGATACGACAGCTTCGGATCTTGACTGTGGTGCTTGTTACATGAATACACAATATGAAAAACGGGGATGGAACTACATCCACATTAGTGCCAGGTTTCTGGTTTTGATGCACAGAATGTTCCCAGAGCCAGTCTTCCAGGGGGGTGTTCCGGGGGTGGAGCAGTAGATTCTCCGTACCAATCTAAGCAAAAGTAAATGGGAAAATTTAGCCAAGTAGGTTTGTGTCTGGAACAGATCTGACCTAGGACTGCGTCTGACCTACTTTATTCTTTTAATGCTGGCTTTGTCAGCTCTTGATTTCCTTCACAAATTTTGTTTAGTTCATTTTTAAAATGTGCATAAAAATCTTCCACGTACCAGGTCTGCATTTCGTGCAGGGAAACTATATCTACACGTGGATATGCGTGTGTGTGTGTGTGTGTGTGTGTGTGTGTGTGAGAGAGAGAGAGAGAGGAGAGAGAGATGCAGATGTGTAGTAGATGTGTGTTAGTCATTTCCCTGTCGCTGCATCTGCAATTTAAGGAGGAAAGTTTGTTTTGGCGCACAGTTTTAGAGGTCCATGACTGGCTGCCTACAAAGAAGAAAAAGCATGATGGAAGGGTATGGCAGAGAAAAGCTACTCAACTTGTGGTGGCCAGGAATCAGAAAGGGAAGAAACAGAGGGGGATACATCCTCCAAAGGCACACCCTCCGGGATCCACCTCCTGATAGCACAGTCAGCTGTGCCCTCAGGAGTCAATTAATCCCCTGATGAGTGTAGCGCCTCCCATGATCTGATCACCTTCCAAAAGCCCCAGCTTTGAACACATGAAACTTTGGGAGGCATTTCAGATCTAAGCCATCAGAGTGTGTGTATGACATGACCTGGCTTTTAAGAAGCTTACAGACTCTAGACTTCAAACAAATGAAATATTGCAGGAAAGGTGTGATAACAGAATATACAGATAAACAGGAATACTGTATTTCATCGAACCTAAGGTACCATAGACTATAAAATATACCATTATTTTATGTGTCATTAAGAAAGAAAAGCTACTTCTGCACACTATAACACAATGATGTATTATTAGTTCGAATTTTGATTTTGTACTTACTAAAATAATCTGTTATACCCACTCAGATACAGTTTTTTTTATCACATTGTACATATACATTAAAAGGAAAATGCAGGTGAAATAAATTGGTTAAAGTGTTCCTGAAACTTCATAATACCCAGCTTGTCTTTTTAATATCACTTTTCAATCAGTTTTTCATGTCTGTGTCTTCCCACACAGTATAGTCTTTGTGCTCTCAAGAACATTATTGAAAAGAGTAGTCATTCATGTCTCTAGAATTTCAAGTTGCTGATACTCTTGCAAGTATCTCTACGTATATTTTCTGACACTGTAGAGGAGTTGTCAGTGAGGATTCAGACACATAAGTCAGAATCCTCCTTCGAAGGGCTTCCCTCATTTGTTGACAGTGAGTTTCCGGTTCTTCAGTCACGCTTCTATGAATAATAACCAGCTGCAATCACGTGCAGAAATGACCATGTCATGGCTGCTGCCTGGGTACCAGTGACCCAATAAGGATAAAGGATCCCGATTTCAAAGATGATAACGTATACAGGAAAAATAATACATCTTCCATTTGATTTAACATGGCAGCATAAATAGTTAATTTTCTCTGGGATGGTTTGGGATGATTTCTCAGAGAAGGGCATACCTTACCAAATGTGTTTGTTTTTTAAATTGCTGAACAGGCCTTTAAGAAGCAGAGAAGTGGAAGAAGAGGAGAAAACATGGAGGCATGGAGCAAACAGTAAGTGAGGTATACAGTAGTGGGTCAGATCTTAACATAAATTTGGAGATATAGAAAAATATAAATCACAAGTGGTCTATAGCTCAAAATAAGAAATTTAGACTCTACTGGACAACTTGAGCCACTGAAATGTTAAAGTATTGTTAAGCTTTGGTTTAGGAAAACTTACTCCCACAACCCAGTAAAGGAGAGGTTTTAAGAACATATTGCCGTAGAGCAATTAATTAGACAAGAAAGTACTGGCAACGACTGACCAAAGACGATGTGAGTGGCTACTCCCAGGAGTCCCAAACAACCAAAACAGTGTCTACATCTATATTCACAATGCCATGAAATCCAGGCTTCTGGGGCAGTTCTGAACAGATGGAATGGTGGCGAGAATTCGGTGCTGGAGCAACCTCCAATGGCGTCTTTTGCCTTCAACCTTTTGTATCTCAGCTAAGTTTATTAGGCAAGGAAAAAAAAAAATACTGCTGAATCAGTCATCCCCAATTCACCTGAAGTCTTCATTGAGACATTGCAACAAAACAAAAAGTTGATAGGTACTCTCCAGTGGAAGCTAACATGAGGAACTAGCTCTTGTGCTCCACAAAATATAGTAGAGACTCATTAAGCACAGAACGTGTTTGGACCTTGTAGGAGAAAATATTTGTGCTTTGAAAACTTAGAAAGATTTTTAAGAGATGATATAGGAGGACATCTAAAACAGTAACTTCTTCCAATAGAGTGAAATTCTGATGTGTTTCTGCATTCCTTTTTCTACTTCTTTGCCTCACATTTATTCATGCACATTAGAATTAGAATTTATTTCATTACCTCCTCTGCTTCGGATGTTCCAGTTTTATATATGTTATACCTTTTAGATCACTCATATGTAGGCAATGAGAGAACTGGGGCTTTATTCAATTTTTCAATCGATTTTCTATCATTCAGATTGGATGATTTTAATTAATCTATTTTCAAGTTTACTAAATTTCCAACATCATCTACATCTGGCATTAAGCTCACTCAGCATTTTTTTCTTTTTTTTTTTGCAGTGTAGTTTTTCAGTTTAAACCACAATATTTAAGTTGTTCTTCACACTTTATGTTTCTCTGCTGAAATTTCCTGTGTTTCCATTCATTGTAAACATGGTTTCCTTTATGTACTTAAACATAGTTATATAGCTGCTTCAAAACCATTGTCCTCTAAATCTAACATCTCATTCACCTTGGGGTTTGCTTTTTCTCTTCGGTATAGATCATATTTTTCTTTTTGGGGGGGAGGGAGCGCTGCCAGAGATCGAATTCAGAGCCTTGCACTTGCTAGGCAAGTGCTCTACCACTAAGTTAAATCCCCAACCCCGAGTTCTTTGAATGTTAATTTGGGACTATATCCTAGATAGTACAAACATTTTGTTTTAGAGACTAGATTCTTCTATAGTCATCTGAAAAGTATAGAGTTCCTGTTTTAGCAAGCAATGATTTAGCTGGACTCAAACTGCAAACACTGACTCTCAGGGAACATCTAGAAGCTCAATTCAATTCTTCAGTCTTTACTTGGAGTCTTTCCCACACATTTATGGCTCAGTGTTTAGCAAAAGATCAAAATGTAGCCAAAGATCAGAGTTTATAACAGAACTTGAACATTGTGACCTGAGGTTCTCTTCTCTGAAGAAGCTGCATCTCTATTGAACATCCCACAGATTGCTTAACCTTGGCTGACTAGAACACTGCGATTGTGAAGACATCTTCATAATTAATAGATCAAAATATGTAGCTAAGTTTAGCAGACCTGTAGCCTCCATCAACCCCAAAGCTAAGACTGTTATGAGATGGCAGCTGATGCGTGAGGTTTCCAATCATGCCTGCCTCCCTGGTGCTCCCGCCAGTGTAACCGCATTGGTTTATGACTTTCTTTCCTTCTGTGACTATAGAAGTTCGTGTGAACTTTTCCATGGTGGAACATGTTATGCAGGGTAACAAGAATCCAGTTTTCTAAGCCATGATCACTAATCCTTGGCTCAGAATAAATTATTTTCCTATTTCCTTTGAAGCAGAATTGTTATTTTACATGAACAGTGTATTTTCTGCCTAGCAAGCACAAGACCCTGAGTTCGATCCCCAGCACCTAAATAAACAAATAAATAAATTGCCCAAGCTGGCCTTGAGATTGCAGCCCTCCCTTTGCCTCCCAAATCGCTGGATTATAGGCATGTGACACCATGCAAACCTCTTTCAGAGTATGCTGGTGCCAGCTTCAACACATCCTCAGACTAAACACTATTAAAAAGCTAGTAACTCATCCTTTTTCCAGTCATCAGCTCTTCTCCAGAATCTGTCCACATTAATGTTCATTGCTCATTCTCCAGTACATTCGGCCATTGGTGGTTTGAAGTTTCTGTTTGTTTGTTTGCTTGTGTCGGGGCTGGGGAGGCGGGTTGGCTTTTGTCCAGACCTAGAATTTTATCAGCAAAAGGGTGAGGGTTCACTGGGAGCTATTCAGTCATACTGGAAGGGAAAATCCAATATGTCTGATTGATTTATAATCACTGACTGAGCCTTTGTTCTACACAAGAACTGTGCTTTCTTATAGATTATCTCATTTAGTTCTCCAGGAATCCCAGTGGATAGGAATTGTTATTTACATTTTACAGATAAGGAAATAGAAGTAGAGAAAGGCCCCCCGACTACACTCCAAATAATAGATTCAAACCTGAGTGTTTCACAGTCCAAAATCCATCCTCTTCTTTTTCATTTTTATTTTTATAATTATTAACATATATTAATTGTGCCGATGAATGGGATTCACTGTAACATTTCCATACATGCACATTTTGTGCATCAATCATGTCTGCCTTCCCTTTTACCCTCTCTCAGCCTCTCCTCACCCCTTTCCCTGTCCCTAATAGTTCCTCTTCAAGCCCATCCTCTTAACTTACTCCTTTAAGATACAAAATTAGCTCTCACTCCCAAAAAGTGCCCTGAGGAGGCACAGAAGACAGCCTCAGGCAGACTTCTTAATCAGAAGCCGACTTTAAACTAGTTGATTTCAGGCTTAGAAATTCATTTCCTTATTCACTTAAAGCAGTGCTTCACCAGCTTTCCTTATCACACAGATCACCTGAGCAGACTCCCTAGCTGCAGATCATAGACTTTCTGAATCAGTCTTGAGGGGCAGGGGCTGAAATCGGAACACTGTCTTTACTAGCACTTCAGATGATTCTAATGTTTTCCTGCTTTGAAAACACTTATTTTTGAAAATGATCACTTGGTATCCAAATACTTTACTCACAACTCCGCTTCCTGGGATACAAAATAATAGTAATAAGAAATGCTAATTAGCACCTAGTGCTTACCTCAGGCCAGACCAATTAATTTTCTAATTATTTTGCATGTATGATCTGCTTTAACCCAACTTTGCTATAAGTAGTTATTGTTTTGTAAGGCAACTGAGGCACCAGCTGCCCAGAATCAGACCAGCAAGTAAAGGGCCAAGGTCTCAGTAGGCTGATTCCACGATTGTTTTTAATCCCTCCACTATTCCATCCCCACTTGTCCAGACTGCCACAAACGCTCTGGAAGAGCATTTTGGAGAAACATGTAGCCACAATGCATTCTTTCACAAAGGCCCAAGAATTAAATTTTTAATTCAGCCTGGAAATAGCACCTCTTCTGAAGAGCTTCAGAAATCTCTAACCATTTGCATTTGCACATTTCCACGGAAAAAAAAAAAAATCCTTCCAAGTTACTTTTTCCCAATCTAGATATGGCTCAGTGCTCTTGAAGTGCTGGGCCATTGGATGGGATGCTCTTCAGCCAGGGGGCCTGTCAAAAGTTGATGCCATTTCAAGTCTTTCAGCTTTTTAGGAGCTCTTAGGTGGGTGGACACTCAGCGGGAGCTAGAAGTTCAGTCTCGACACTCAGCAGGTAAATACTTACCATGAGCTCTCTAGTATGTATGATTCTGTATTTCTAGCATGAGTGAAGATCTGGGTTCAAACCCCAGCACTGGAGATTCTAGAATTGGTTTCATCAGCATTTGTAGCAAAATCCAGCCCAAATATATCCAGTTATCTCAGAAGCTCTGTATTCTCTGGACAGCAGCCATAAATTCATGAGGTCTTCACAGTTGAACCAACTCCAAATGCCTGAGTGGCTATTCATGCTATTTTTGGAAAAAAAATTTTTTTTGAGACAGGGTCTCACTATGTATTTCAGGCTGGCCTCGAATTTGTAACGATACCCCTGCCTCAGCCTCCCAAGTGCTGAAATTATAAGCATGTGCCACCATGCCTGGCTTCATGCTATTTTTAAAACAATGTATATTAAATACCTTGATTTCACAACTGACAGCTCATTTTTAATACTCCTCACATTAGACAACACACTACACTTTGCCCAGCAAAAACCTATTCCTGACATATAGCATGCTAGTTAGAAAATTCCATAATTGATAGAGATATGGCAGAAGGAAGGCCTGTGGCTGGCCTTTTCTGACGGAAGGATGTCTGCCCACTGGGCTGCGCTTTTCTTGACTAATATACTAACTTACCCTATGTTGACTTTGCTTTCTAGATTAACCCCTGGGTACCAGCTATAACTAAACTGTGCCTCCTATAATATCTCATTGTAATGCTACACAACAATCACAGATGTTATAATGACAACAAATAAAGACCTAGAAACCATGACAAGTGCCATTAAGGGAATCCCATGACGGATGTTTTGCTATGGAAGAAATGTGTTTTTTCTTACCAGGGAGGGATATTTAGGAATCAGGGATGGCCTTTCCTCTTGTCTGTCCATTTTCTGCTGCTATGACAGAAAAGCCATAGAACGGGTCATTTAGAAACAGTAGAAATTTATTTGGCTAATGGTTTCGGAGGCTGGGAATTCCAAGCAAGGGCAAGGCCTGCATCTGATGAGGGCTTCGTGCTCCAGTTTAACACAGCAGGAGGGCAAGCATATGAGACAGAGAAAATCAAGTTGAACAAGCCCTTTTCATCAGAAACTTGCTCAGCATTAATCTGTCCATGAGGGTGGAGCCCTCATGGTCTCATCAACTCTTAATGCTGTTATAACACTGAGTGCATTTCATTGTGGGTTTGGGAGAGGACATTCAACTCAAGGCAAACAGTTTTCCTTCTCCCTCAGACCTCAGAGAGACAAGTAGGAAGGGTGGAGACGGTTCAGGAAGGTGTGAGCCAGGAATAGAGACTTGTCTGCATTCAAGCTGCCTATAACAAAATACCTCAGAGTGGGAAATTTATAAGTAACAAAATTTAATTCTCATAGTTCTAGAGATCAGTGAAGATGGTGCCTCAGTGCTGGGCCTGCACTGGCACGGAGGACGGCAGCTCCCTTCGGCCTCCTATAACCTCTTAAGCAGCCCTCCATTTAACACTAACACATCGGGGATGCAGTTTCAACATGAACTTGGAGAGGACACCACCACTGCAGAGGGGAAATCATGAAAGTTAGTCAGAGGGAAGAGGAAGTCAGGGACCAACAGGAAAGCATTCTGCAAGTACTCAGCCTCTATGCCCCGATCAGCAGCAGAGACACTGTAATGGTCTGAGGGGTCTTCACTGATGTACTCTCCACGCAGTACACACAATTCAAGATCCTTCCTATTTCCTAACAACCAACTCTAAACCGGCCATACTGCTGCCTCCATTCTCCTTAATAGTGCTTTCCTTTGCAGTCATTCCAATCTAACGCTTCTTCAGACAGTGCTAGAGGCCTAGATTTGTGGTCATTAGAAAAACAAGAGAAAATACCACACTAGAAAAGTAAGAGTCGGTCCTTCAAACTTTTCAGCACAGCTTTTCTTCTGCCTTCTACATCCTACGTGATGATAACGAGTGATTCCATTTGTTTTTATACTTTTGCTGAGTTTTTCTTTTTAAAATTAAAGAAAATATTATGTTTTGTTCTACATGCTTCCCATAAAAAGAAATATAATGATACCTGAAAGAATGAGTAATAAAGCAAAAACACCTAAATCCTATAACGGAAGGAGAACTACTGTTAGCAAGTAACTTTTAAATATCTTACTATAAATAAATATACATTCATTTGTATAATTTTACATAAATGTGACCATAATATACATGCTGGTGTTATCACACATATTTCTTTTTTAAACACATTTTTGGCTTGTTTTCATACTCACACATTCCAATATAATCAAACAAACATATGGGCACACATATATGAGTCTATTGTCACTGTTCTTAATGAAAATATTAGGTATTCTTCCCTTCATTTTGCTTATCACTTAACTATGAGTGGTAGAAATTCCTTCAAGCCAATGGTCTAAATTTCATCCACACTTTTTTAATGTCAGCATAATATTCCATGGTATGAATAACTGGTGTTTATTAGAACACTCTTTGACGATAGGCATTCACATAATTTGTAAGTGACAAGGGATAAATATTTATCTTTTTATATGTATATCTTTTGTATGTTATGCACTTTTATTCCTACATGTCCAGGAGCAAGATTACTGGGTTGAAGATTGTGTGTATTTTTTCTTCTATTGGTTTTGCTTAGTTATGCACAAAAAACTTTTCATGATTTCATTTCTGCCAGCCCAGAGAAAGAGTATTTTTTTCCCTAAAGCTTCACCTAGAGTGGGTACGAACACTCTGAAGTGTCAGTCTAAGGCAGTGGTGGCAAATCTATGGCATGTGTGTTATTTGTCTTTTAAAACAAAAGATGTTAATGTATGAGTTTTGTTTTTTTTTTTTTTTCTAAATTAAAACTTCAGTGTTCAGGTTTAATTGCAGTGTTGGTACTTTGCAATAAATAAGTAGGGTTTGGGGTTGACATTTGGGCCCTTGTCTCTAAAAGTTTTGCCATCACTGGTCTAAGCAGAGAAATAATCTATTTTAATGAGTCTTTTCAGGACTACTAATAAATCTTAAAATTTGTATCTGTGTATTTTCCATTTGTAAAATGTCTATTTTTATTTTTGTCACTTTATAGAGTTAGTTTCTTCCTCTTTTGCTCCTCTCTAGCAGATTACTGTATATTGTGAGTTTACTTTTTATATATGATACGCGTTGCCCTTTTTCCTAATCATTTGTCTTTTATTTCTACATTTGCTATGCTAATTTACTTAATATATATAAAGTTAAATATTCCTAAATTTCTGGGTTTTTTTCTTTTGCTTTAAAAATGTCCACTACAGCAACAAACATTTTAGATGGCACCTACAATTGTTTCCTCTGGCCAAATTCCTAAAAGTTCAATTAGTAAATTAATGAGCTGGAACTTTTTTATATTCTTAATGGACATTGCCAAATTTTTCTACAGATAGATTGTGGTTATGGTCTTTTATCCATCTAGCAGAGAATAAGCAGTCTTGTTTCACATCACTCCTCTCAAGTACTCAGCCTCTCACACTTATTTCTTCATTAACTCTACTTCACAGAAACATCCCTAATCATAATCATTCTTATGTGCCCACGTCTCTGGCTGAATCTTAAAAATCTCCATACTGGGCTGGTGCCCTCTTCCGCAAGTCTACACATGCACAAGGTAACACTTTTTGTGGACTATCTCCTGCAGCTTTCGGAGCAAAAGGAATTGCTGTGGCTTGTATCCAGATATCTGTCCCCCTACCCCACCCCGGGCTTCATGTACTCATACATGTGACTTTTGGGAGGTGGCTGGATATAGGTGTGTGATACTGGATTAAAGGTGTGAAATAACTGGGTCCGTCCACTGATTGGCTTAGCATAGCGCTGGGTGTGGATGATGGGAAGGCCCACCCTCGGAGTGGATGGGACCAATCAACAGATTTGTAGTCTGAATGAGTAAAACAGGAAAGGGCTTCTTGATGCTTGCTGGTTTTCTCTGGCCTGCTCTGCCGTGGACTGTTTCTCCTCTGCCATGCCGCCCTGTCTTGGAGTGAGCCGACTATGGACTGGGACCTCTACAAAGTGTGAGCTGAAACAAACCTTTCCTCCTTTAACTTGTGGGTGTTGGGGATTTTGTCTCAGCAACAAGAAAGTAACTAAGAGTGGAACTTCTTTTCTTTTCAAGCAGTTTTCACCACTGCTTGTTAAAAACTGTACCCTACCAAAGCCTCTATCTTCCTAAAGAGATGGCTTTTATGCCTCAAGGTTCATAGCACTGATGAATATAAACTGTATTGTGTCTTCTTCACAAAAGAGGCAGTGTAAAGCTGGAAGAGGTTTAAAGTCTTGCTTTCCTCCGGACCCCTGCTTTGAAAGACTATCTGAAAACAATGCATCTGTGAGCTTAGCTGTCCAGGGATTCTCAAATTTAACACCCACCAAAATTCCGTATGAGTTTGTTAATAGACCGCTGTGGTTTGCATCTTGTATATCCTCAAGGCCCATAAAAGTAATAACACTGGCCTGCAGCACCATTAGGAGGCAGCCCTAGTGGAAGGAACGAGGCCTAGTAGAAGGGGGGCATGCACTCAGAAGGGCGTATTGGGAAGCCATCTCTTCCCCTCTCTCTTTTTCCTTCCTGGCTGCAGTGAGCAGCCTCTTCCGCGGCACACTGCTGCCGAGAGGTATTACTGTGTTGGAGTCTGAAAGCAGCATAGCCCAGTGACCAGGCAGTGAAACCACAAGCCAAAATAAAGCTTTTCTCCTCCAAGTTGTTTATTTTAGGTATTTGACCACAGCTGGGGAAACCTAACACAAAGACAAACAGTATTGCTAACCTCGTGCGGCTTTTCTAACTTGGTATACCTGGGATTGGCGTGGAGAATTTGCATTTCTAACAAGTTCCAGATAATGCTGATGCTAGAGGTCTATTAGCAACAGTTGAAAACCACTTATCTGGCTTGTCCTGCATGTTTTGGTAATAGAGACTAGCATTTAAAAGGCCTGCTACCAAGTTCTGTTCTGGAGAAAGCGTCCCTCTTTTTATTAGTTCCGCCCTCTGTGACAATGAAGAACAGCTGTCAGCACCTTCCTCATTATAACCTTTCATATCCTTGAAGACAAATATTAAGTTTTCCTTATTCTCCTTCTCACCTCTCTACAGTCCTGATTCTCTTAGCCTTTCCTGATAATCACATATGTAGCCTGTTCATCATTTTTATTGCTCTTCTCTGAAACCCATTTTGAATTCCCACCCACCCCTACCCCAACCCTGTTACTAAGAACAAGTCTGAGAGAAAAGAACTGTGTTCTCATAAACTGTAAATGTATAACTTTCTGGCCGTGATAATTGATTTTAAGTAGTTTCATAGGAGTTGATGATTTTTTCCTGTATTTTCATTTGAAAGATCATAGCACAACACGAAGAGCTGGAAAATATTAACCACTTTCTTCATTTCATATTTATTCAAACACAATCAGCTGCATCTTTTGGCTCATTGGTGGATTCCACATTATTAAATATCTAGAATGCACCAGGCACTGTGAACATGATCTCTAGATAGTGGGTGTATCATTAACTTCAATTGAGTCAACTTGAATAGGTACATGCCAACAATCTGAGAATATCAAACGTTTCCACAGCTCCACCCACAGTGAGGCTGAAAAGACAGTTTTGCGATGCAAATATAATTTTGGCCTCCTCTGAATCCACTATGTTAATATAAAAATGAATCTAGATTATAACCAGCTTTTCAATATCTGCAAGGAAGCAATAATATTTTCTATAATTCAAGTTGGCTTGTTTGTTAAAACAGTCATTTTTGTTTTCTTTGAGGTGTATTCTGAAAACACATAGTCTGCTTAGTGCTGTCACGAGTGGCAGTGATTAGTCAAAAACTGGTCGTGTCTGAAATAGAACCCCCAAAAATGTACTCAGTGATTTTCCCCATACCCTGAACAGTATTCTGTACTTTAAGGCACCAAGAATTGGCGTATATCCTTGGTACTGGTCTTTTTTCTGCACTGTGTACTTGGTAATAGAATACCTGACAGTTAACAGTGATGCAGGTTACCTTGTGTTGTGCTCTACATGTGTACAGTTTAATCCCCTTTCTACTAATTATTGTGGCTTGTGAGGAATAGACTTTGAACCCTAACATCCCACAGCATGGATGCAAACAACTGCTGCATCCATCTGAAACAACAACGATAAAACCACCCTGCAAAATGGGAAAATCCAAGCTTTAAAATAGCTCAAGTCTCCCTCATGGAGGGGAAAAAAAGAGTAAAAATCTGCAGGCAGTTAGAGCTTGGTGCGAGAGCTTTGGTTTAACTGCAGGCATCAGACATCCCTAGTTGTCGCCAGTCTGTAGCTTCAGAGGACTTGAAGGAAAAGAGAACGGATTTCTCCAGGGTGATACCAGGACACCGTTCCCTTGAGGATGTGCCCAAACTGCCCCGCCCAGAATCAGTCCTGGTTCTTGCAGGAACTATCCACCACACCTCACGGGAAAGTGAGGCAGAAAGAGCTCATCAGCAATCGTTAGAACTTCACACCCTCTAAACTAATTTTGAAAGCTTTTGTGAAAACTCAAAGTGCTAGTGAATTGAACGCAACATTACATTAAAATAATAATCCTCTACCACCACCAAGCACAGTTTGTTATAGGAAATCTGTTAGTGAACAACATAAAAAAGCCAAGTAAGAAATATTACAGGACAAGGTCAGTATTTGTTGAAGAGGAATTTTTTATTAAAATGTATTCTTATTCTCAATTTTTAAATTCTCTAGGAATTAAGAACACTATTTTCCTATAATGATGAATATCTGTACCAGACCAAAAGGAAAAACTATACTGAATGATAAAATACTGTATTTCTATTAAAAATGAAGCCAAGAGGCCTACTATAAAAATTATGCAACATCCCTATCTTCCTTCAAAACATATTAAACTCACACACATTTATGTAGGCACTGAGGGTGCAGTAACAAAATAGTCTACTATCGTGAAACTTCCGACTAAACAAAAAGATACAAAGATATAGCTTTTGGAAAACTACTGAATATTGTCATTTACAGATAATGTTAGATGCATATAGAAAATATCAGATAAATTGAAAATGCATTAGAATTCCCAAGTGATATTAAAGACATATAATGCCTCTGACTTAGTCTGTTTAGGCTGTAATAACAAGCAACCACCACCTGTGTGGCTTATCAATAATGGACCTTTATTTATCCCCATTCTGGAGGCTGGGCGTCCACGGTAGGTCAGACCAGGCCAGCACGGTTGAGTTCCGATAGGGCTGACTTGCTGGACAGGCAGCAATCTCTCACTATCCTCACCGTGTCTTCACGTGGCAGATGCATTAATCCCACTCATGAAGGCTCTATGTCCGTGACTCAATCATCTACCAACGTCCCCACCGCATACTAACACCATCTTGGTGTTTATGTTTCAATACGTGAATGTGGGGGTGACATAAATATTCTGTTTATAGCTATCTCCAAATGAATATTGGGAGGAAATGTAATATATAAGAAGAACAGCTAGGAATTTTAGCAAAGAACTTACAATACCAGTATGAAAAAACTATAAAGTTTACAGAAAGAGCTAGGAAAATCTGATAAAATGGAGAGGGAGACTACTAAAAAATATACAGTATCAATTTCTTCCAAAATAGCATATATATCTTGAGTGCAATTTAAATTCCAAAGAATTTTTTAACTTGACAGAAGTGATTTTGAATTTAATATGAACAACAGAAGCAAGAGTAGCCAAGAAAAATTTGAAGAATAATAAAGGTTTTTCTTCATCAGAGATTTAAAAATCTTCAGAGCCACGATAAAAATTTCAAGTGTCTGATGCTATAAGAAGTTTCAGGCATAATTATAGAGAATAATTATTCAAGAAATGATTTAGATAAAGTCAACAATTGGAAATAATCCGTTTAGAACCTAACTTTACAAATGGATTAATAAATTGTACCTAAAAATATGTTTTCAGAAAACTAAAAAAATTAAGACTACTCCTAAGTATACACACAAAATAATTAAAAACAGGTATTTGAAACAGATATACACAAATGTTCATATCTTACTATTCAAAAGAGCCAAAAGGTAGAAATTTTCCAAATGTCCATCATCTGATGAATGGATAAACAAGAGGGTGTAGAATAGAATAGGATATTATGCACACAAAGAATTGAAGTATTTATATAGACTATAGCATAGATGAACCTCAAAAATACTAAACAAGGTAAAAGGAAAAATACAGAAAATGTCACACTATGATTGTTTCTATGAAATACCCAGATTAGGTAAATCCGTAAAGACAGTGAGCAGATTAGTGGTTGTCAGGAGGTGGGGTATAGCCTGGGAGTAACTGTTGAATGGGTTTGGGGTCTTCTTGATGAAATACTTTGGAACTAGAGGTGATAGTTGCTCTTCACTGGGCATGTACTGTCACTTTAAAATGGTTAGTTTATGTCACATGGATTTCACCTCGAGAAAAATATAAATAAAACTATAAAGAAAAACATGGGTTGTAAAATCTAGTTTTGGAGGACCTGTCTAAATATAAAATCATGAAAGAAATCAGAGATGCACACTCTTGATGCCTGAGCATATTTTAAATTTGTTGAGTTAAATTAAATAATAAAACCGTACTACATAGGTATGCTTCTCAAGAAATACATGAGTCGTTAAGTTCCTGAGCTTGCCCTTCCCCACTCATAACTCTTCACTGCTTCTCCGAGCACTTCCAGGAAAAATCGGCACCTCTCGTTAGTCTGATCTACAGCACCAGCTTAAAGAACATCCATAGTATTCATAAAATTCCTGTTCCACCCCTTACAACAGCATGAAATACACCTCGGCGTAGGGTTTACGAAGACACTCTGTATGCTCACGAAGTGCTGAATTGAAAGAGGAGCAAATCACAGCAAGATTTGTCATAAGTGTCAGTTTGGTTAATCTATAAACAGATTTTATTAGATATTTATTTAGATGCTCTGTACAGATTGCTTTGTTTAATTTTGAAATTAAGTTTCCAGGTTGGCAGTGGAGTTTTAAATACTTAAATTCTAGAAAGGCAGCAGCTTTAACCTTTGTGCTTCTCTTCTGAAAAGCTAATTAGGAAATTAAATCCGTTAGGACTGGATCCTTGAAATGTTGGCTTTGTAATGCTGATGGGAACAATTCCACTTACCTGCTATTTTGGTGTCATCTCCCGATTAGTCATTGGGATGAGATATTTAAAGAAATTTAAGAAGATTAAAAAAATAATTTAGGAGCTCCACCACCTTTGTTAATATTAAAAACTTTATTGCTTGGAAAATTAAATCTGAACAGAGAAGTCTTTTAGATTGTCTCATCACTCCTGGCTAAACGTTTTCTTAATTTATTATGCACTTGATCAGCCGGTAAACTTCTGGGCTAATTCCCAGCTGTGGTGTGGGCTGGTGCTCCTGAGCCTGACCGTTTTCTGCTGTCTCGGGGAGAGCCCTGGCACCCTGCGGGCTCACACACAAACCCAGCTGGAGTCCACAAAGGACAGAAAGAAGTAGACCTCCGTCTACCTCCAAAGGTGTTTCCAGCCCACCAGCACTCAGAATGCTCAGCTACAAAATTCCCCTTTGCTCCAACAGAACGTTATATTTACTGCTGTGACTCTTGGCCTCTTCAAATAAGCTTAAATTACTTTCTTACTTCGAAGACAGTATTTTCTTTTTTACCTTAAATGTGCCTGAGATCATGTGAAATCTCAATAGAAAGGAGACCCAGGTTTGCGGGATTCCAGTCCAAGCTTCCTGAGACTCACCTGTCACCATTTTGACTTGGACCACCTTCCTTCAAACACCAATTGTGTAAAGCATGTTTCTTCTTCATTTAATCCTCAAAAACGGAGAAACATTATTATTTTTTTCATTAAACACATGCTTAAGGACCTATCTGGCATCTGACACTTTCTCAGGTCCAGATGCTAAAACAAACACTGGTCCTGTAATATTTATAATTTAACAGGAGAGGCAGAAGTGTAAACAAGGAATTTACATAATATGTTGAAGATGCTGTAGAAGAGAACACAGCCCTTTCCCCCCAATATCGCTGACTCACCTATAGAAAAAGACAGATTTACAGAGAAAAACATGTAATAAAAGTTCTACACCCCGATGAGTAGGTATTTTAATGCTAAGGCTTATAAAGAGCAGGTGGTCATGTGGTGGTCTGACAGGACAAGGAGGGGCATGAGTTATAGTATGCTTTTTAATGGCATGCTTCAGGAGAGAAGGACAGGAGAAGAGTCAGACCATGTTTGTCCTGTTTTCTCAAATGCCAAAGTGCCATATTTTGAGGTAGAATGTGTTGTCTGACTTCATGTGTAAATAGACTGTAAACTACTCTTCTAACAAGTAGTTGAGCCTCAGGCGGTCACAATCCACAACTGTTCAAACCATGTCCCATAGGACTGGTGCTAGCTGTGACCAACTAGACTGTGTCTGTACCTCACTCATATTACCTTTGTGTCAAATCCTTTTTTCTGGCATGTATGTCACCTGTATGTGTGATGGGGCAAAGCAGCCTGATCCATTTTGGGGCTAGACTGCCGCCTAATTCTAAGCTCACAAATAAAAGCCAAGTAAAATCTGCAAAACTAGATTTGCTGTAAGTCTGTCTTTTAACAAGATCTACAAAAGTGCAGACTATCTGGATCCAGAATTGAGGGGAAGGAGAAATCCAAGAAAGCTCATTCATTCATTAAACTCTGGACTGAGAACATTTAAGTATCATATGTTTCGGGGCCTTGAGGATGAAGCAGTGACGAAGACATACTGAGCTATCATGAGCTTGTATTTTAGTGAGGAAGACAATAAGTGGGCTTTAGTGAGTTTAAGGCTCATTTTATTTCCACTTAATGCCCTTCCTATTAATCTGTCTTCTTATTTATCATGCAGTATAGAGGAGAAATAGCTAACTTTCCAGAAAGTAAAACCTCTTTGGTCTAAAATACTGAAGATGATCCCCTGAGACAGACTAGCTGGGAGCTGGAGAGAGTTCAGTTTTGAAGGGCTTGCTCTTCCTTACTGTTAGACTGAGCGTGGAAATCCTGATGCTGGGGAGCAGAGAAGCCCCTGAACCGTGTATTGTGTCTTCATACCACGAGGTGCAAAGCCATATGAAGCTTGGGGGATCTGTTCCAGCCAGGGGGGAAGTGATTCTCACTTTTTCTTCAATCATTTTTTAATTTGACACATATCCACTCTTCTGACTTCTAGCTACATAGTAATGAAAACAAGAAAAACCCTCACTTTATGGGACTTCCACTTATTAAGGGAGACAGATATAAATAGGTAAAGAAACAAAATAATGCTGGTGTGTTAGCCTCCTATTGCTGTTGTCACTAATTAACACAGACTTTAAAACATCATATAATTATAATTTTAGTGGTTAGAAATCTGAAAAAGAATTTTAGAGATTAGAATCAAGGTGTCAGGAGGACACTGTTCCTTCTGAGGATTCATGTTCTTGCTTTTTCTACCTTCTAAGGCCACTCACCTTCTCAGGCTCCTGGCCCCTTCCCACAGTGACATCACTCTGGCCTTGACTGGCACAGCTCCTTCTCTGATGCTGATCTTCCTGCCTCCCTCTTGTAAGGACATTTGTCCCACTTGGATAATCCAAGATAATCTCTCCATCTCAATATCCTTTGCTTAATCACATCTACAAAATCCCTTTACTATGGACAGTGGCACAATGACAGTTTGTGGGGATTAGGATGTGAACATCTTTGGGGAACCACTATTCAGCCAACCAGTCAAGCACTGGTTGCTATGAAGAAAAGTAAAGTGGAGGAAGCAGAGAGAAAGTGTATTGGGAGGAAAACGAGTGAAATGAGTCAGAGAGGGAGTCTCTTTATGTAAGAAGTACAAACCATAGAAAGACTTGGGATTTTATTCTCAATGTGCTAGAATTCTTTGAAGGATTGACTGCTCCAGTGTGGCGTGCTTTTATTTACAGTATTGAAGTCTCATTTTCATTCTGGTGTGGAGCACATTTTCAAGGAATTTTATTCCAAAGAGGAACAGAAAAGGGGCTGAAAGGCATTGTGTGGTCAAAGGAGGTGTTTTTGTTTCTGTCCTGATCCTTCTTTCCCTCCTTCCTTCCTTTCTTTTTTGATTGGAAATATTTAAGCAAGAATGTATGCTGATGGGAATCATCCAGCAAAGAGGGAAAATGGATGATAAACAGGAGGTGGGGATCAGTGAGAAGCATACAGCCAAGATTTTAAAGATACAGTGTATGTATTGATACAAAGCAAACCATGATAAGGGAATAGAAGGAGTTAAAAAGCAGAAGTATGGTCCTTAGCTAGGCATAAGGGCAACAGGATCCAGAGAACAATGGAAAGGTTGATCTTGAGAGGAACAGAAATCATTAGTCCTTTGTTAATTCAGTGGAGGGGGTTAAATAAAAGGGAAGGGATGGATGCAGGGAGAACAATACATTCCACCTATTTTTCCAGTGGGATCCAAAGTGAGGGTATTGCCAAGAAAGAGACAGGCAGACAGACAGACCAGTAGACCAGAGCAAGATGGTTAATGGCTACAGGAGAGAGGAGTAAGCATAAAATGTTTACTTAAGATACTAAGAGAATGCATTGACAAGAGCAATGTTGCAGTGTCCTGGGAAATGTTGAAAACTTTTTAAGGGTTGCAGCCATTAACTTCAAACCAGCAGGGTTGTGTGCATGTTTTTTTTTTGTTGTTGTTGTTGTTGTTTTCCCCTCAGCCATGATCCACGGCTTGGGAACCAAAATGGAGAGCATGAAAAGGTGAATTTAATAACAGTTACAGAGAAGAGAGACAGGAAGAAGAGATTTGAGAATGGATGCAAGAGAACAATTATAAATATGGAGTATGGAATCTAAGTTGGACAAAGGATAAAAGTGAGGAGATGAGACAGTGATATTAAAAACAGGAAGGGTTAATGGATAAAAGGTCCCACTTGGGTGAAAAAATGTTGGTGTAGCTCTATTAGAGTAAGCTGAAAAAATAGGAGGTGGTGGTCAGTGAGAAGCCTGAAGTCAAGATTTTGGGGATACAGTATACGTGTTGATACAAAGCAAAACATGAGTTTGGATAGCTAAGGTGAAATGGAAGATAAAATCATTGGAGGCAAGCACAAGCTGTTAAGTAAGTTATCCATGTTGCTACTAAAGACACAAAACAATAGTGGAATAGTGGTAGTGAAATTTCTAATAAGCTGAGCCTAAATTCTTCAAGAAATGAAGGTAAAAGGGTAGAAGAATGGTAAGGGATTATTGAAAGGAGGTACATAAAAGAGTCTGATCAAAGACATTTGGGGGAGGAAGGAGCCAGGGAGAATAATGATCTGGGAGGGTAATGAAGAACATCACCACTTGAGGTCCAGTGGCACGTGGAGCAGTGCAAGAAAACAAGCATCACTTTAGAGATACAAGGAAAGCACTAGCCTCAAGGGAAATCTTACAGATTTCTGTAAGAGCATGATGAAAGGAGGGTTGAGGTTGAAGATCGAGGGAACTTTGATGATGATGCATTGTGCATTCCATATAATGAGTTCCAGAGGATCCAACTGTAAGGCTTAGTGGATCAGGGAAGAGTGGAGTTTAGGTTGAAAAGCCTGCACAGAACTGCTTTGGAGATAATCCCCTGGGAGGCTTGGGTTGTTCATGGGGACTGAGGTGTAAGGGGGCCATGGGATTTAATCCTGTTGTTCCCTAAAGCAGGGTCTGCAAAACTTTTCTGATAAAAGCTTGGTTAGAAATACATTAGGCTTTGTGGTCATACATTCTCTGCCATGGCCACTCAGCGCTGCCATTGTGGAGTAAAAGCAGCCATAGATAAATGAATGGATGTAGTAGAATCTCAGTAAAATTTTATTTGGGAAATCGAACATCTCACTGACCCTTCCCTTAAGCAAGTGTTATGGCTTGTACCTAGATGTCCTGCCAAAGCTTCATGCACTCAAAGACGAAGCTTTTCGAAGTTGGTTGAATCTAGGGTGTGTGAATATGGATTGAGGGTATATGAATATGGATTGAAGGTGTGGTAATTAGGTTAGTCCACCGATTGGTTGGCATCGTTCCGCGTGTGGGTAATGGGAAGCCCCACCCTGGGTGTGGGTGGCACCGACCATTAGACTTGAATGAAATAAAAGGGAAAGATGGATGACAGGCTGCTGCTGCTTGTTGCCTCCTGCCGGCTCTGCCTGTTTCTCTTCTGCTGTGCCTCTCTGCCATGCCACCCTACCTTGGAGCCAGCCAATTATGGCCTGAAACCTCTACAACCTGTGAGTCAAAATAGCCCTTTCCTCCTTCAATTTGTGGGTTTCGAGTACTTTGTCTCAGCAACAAAAAAAATGTAACTAAGACATAAAGGTTGTTTGAGCAGCTCTGGAGAGAGTTATCTTCAGCAACTGTGGTGATAAAGCAGGTGAAGGTGATTAGAGGAGGAAGGAGTGTTCTCACTGGACTTTATGTGATGCCAGGGCCCCTCCTGTGGAGTTTGCAATGAGAACTGTCCTCAATATCATTTGGTGGGTCATTCACATCCCACTGTGATTTCTCAGGTCTCAGCTTGTGTAGCTGGTGAATGGGGGCCATTCTCCAAGACGCAAGTGTTGGACAGTCATGGCTCGGACACTGGCAATAGATGAGGAATTTTTCTTACATGGATTTTGAAGTGTCTAGGAGTGATCCAGAAAGGACTACCAGGAGGTATCTGGGTTGGGATCTGGAGCTCAGGAGATGCCTAGGAGGGGCATATAGATGAAGGTATTTTTCACAAATAAGGGAACTAAAGTCTCACTTGGCTCCAGTTGGAGGCCTCACCATGGGAAGGACTTTGTCAGGGATAGTAAGACACACAAATCCACCCTCTGCGTCCTGAGGTTTCTAGTTTTCTACATCTATAAAATCAGCTTATGGTTTCCAAATCCTAGCCGCCTTTTGTGTTGAGTGTCCCTAAGATGCTGAAGAGTATGAGACAGAAAGTGTCCACCACATACAGATCAGATAAATGCACTATTTGTTTGAAGTTATTTAATATAGAAATGAGTGCATGAAAAAATCTGAAATTTTTTAGTATAGCAAGACTGATTAATGAGTCCTGGGTTGATAGTTCTCTTCTCCTTCTGATAGCTCATTTTTTCTGCCCATTATCACCACTGTAAGAGAACAAAAATGAAATAGTGAGGTGATATGTAAATTATTTGATGTTACTACCAATTAACAGCTACCATGGAGGAAGAAATAGAAGCTGTTGCCTAAGTGAATGCTTTCAAATTGTTTCTTTCTGTGCCTGGAGGATCCAGAAAGTCAGCAAGGGAAGTAGCTCCACAAATTCAGGAGACCTGCATTTGAGAGTTAGTTTGGTCATGAACAAGAAGCGACCTTGGGCACCTCACTTAACTTTTCTGTATCCGAATGTTCTCACTGGCAAAACACCAACTGTATGGCAAGCTTATGCCAGACAGCTCATAGACTCATTTCATTTTATAATCCCTGCCTAAGACAGGGCAGCTGGGAGAGTCACACAAGAAAATGGATATAAACACATGTGTAAACCATAAAGCAATAACTACCTCAACAGAGTTCGTTCTGTAACACTAACCGGGGGCTGGGAATTTAGCTCAGTGGTTACAGTGCTTGCCTCGCAAGTACAAGGTCCTGAGTTTGATCCCCGGCACCAAAAAAAAAAAAAAAAAAAGATGTAAGAGAATGTAACACTAACCATGTGTTTTTGGTGTCCCTCATTGCCATAAAAATAGTGGACTATGTTTGCCTAGGCCTCGAAGCCCTGATTTTTCAGCCCACTTTTCTTTTTGTGCCGTTTTTTTGTTACTGTTTTTACATTACAGAACTAAATCACCAATTTACAGTATGTTTTACATTTTATAGTAAAATTGCCAAACTCAGAAAAGGAAAGGTGAACTTCCAAAATTCTTAGGTGACACAAGCCTCAATCACCTTATAAAATTTGCTGTGACTTTTATAAATGCCCAGTCTAATGCCCTTTCTAAAGCTCCCCTGGCAAAGTAAGGGGTTTGGAAAAGAATCCCTAGGAGAGCTCTTTTCTGGGCCGAGGCAGCACTGCCACTAGAATATGACGGCAATCTTGCACTATAATTTACACCTGCATTTCATGCATTTTATTCACTGCCAATAATTATTGAATAATTACTGTGTTCTCCCACTGAGGCCTCTCTTTGTACTCCCACTTCTTCCTAGGGTTTCAGCGAGAATGTTGCCTTTTGAAAGTTTTTTTCCTTCTGAAAAGAAGGCAGGTGGTTTGTAATTCTAAATTTTGAGCCAAACAAATAGGAAAGCTTTTTACCCAGTAGCCTGTCCTGCCTCCTGGTTTCTGCATGCACTGTTTACTGGAGGGATAATAGGAAGTGGTTTGTCCTAGAAAGTCACTTTTGCTTAAAGACCTTAAAATTCATGTGTTTGTGACTCCCAAGTTACCTATTTTCATGTAGCATCTTCCAAATTTGCTAAGCTGATTTGAATTGAGATAAATTAGATCATTTGCAGCCCAAGTTGCCTGCCAAATTCAAATTGGCACTTGAAGCACTTTATTTATGTTTGGGGCTTTGTTGCAAGACGTGAGCATCAAGACTCAGCTACACTGAAGAAGTTCCTTTTCTTTTCCTATATAGGAAAACAAGTTAATTCCTGCCATTTTTGTTTTCGTTTTTGTTTTGTTGTTGTTGTGTTTTATTTTTGCTTTTCTTCTCTTTTTTCTGCAACAAATAATTCCCCACTCAACCAGTTCATCTTAGTACCCATTTTCTAAGTCAGGAGAGAGTTCTATTTTCTTTGCTGAAAACAAAACTGCAGAAGTAATAGATTAATTCAAAGCACTAGACACAATGTAATTGCTCTGTCTAGGTGATCTTTTGTCTACAAGATCATGCTAGTACCACTGCTCCTGGGAAATTTTGTTAAGGCTGGAATATCTACCCATCATTTTTTTTTTTCCTGTTAAAAACCTATTGATTTGGGGCTGGAGATTCAGCTCAGTGGTAGAGTGCTTGCCTAGCAAGCACAAGGTCCTGAGTTCGACCCCCAGCACTGCCCCCCAAAAATAACTAGTGATTAATCAGGGAAGGAACTTAAATTTCTGTAATTCCCCAGTGCTGATTCTGCATTCCAAAGTATGGAGTGGGGGGGAGGGGAGAATGAGTGTAATAAAAAGTCTGTATTGAACCTGATTATTGAAATGGAGACAAAAGCTGTTCTGGAGTCAAAGTTTTGAAACAGTATCAGGCTGCTTTGTGTATTTAACCAAAGAACTTAGAACCAAAAGGACCATGTTTACACTAGTCCTACAAAGTAATTAAATGCTTATTATTATAAGCAACCTCCATCGGATAAATAGGAATGTTGCTCAAATTGGTGGTATAATATGACACTCAGAAGGGGGTTAGGCAAAGTGCTTTGCACTCATTTCTCAGTTAATGCTCAAAACGAGGTCTCCATGAAGTTGCTGGTTGGAAGGAGAGAAATAATACAATTCTTTGCTTTATAGCGGAGGAATTAAGCTACTTAAAATTGGTTTGGAAATCTAAGCTCCAGACACTCAGAACATCATTTTTGTTCTCAGGGGCCTCCTTAGTATGAAGAGTTTCCAAGTGATTTTCTCGTAAGAAAAGGGATGGTGATAAATAGAGCCATAGGAATGTTTGAAAATTCATTCCTATGAATTTGTTTTGTTGTAAATAATACATTCCTTTAAATAATATCCTTTATAGCTCATGTGTCACCTCACCCAGTCACCTCTATGGTGAAAACACAGATTTGAGAGAGGACAGGCTGGCATTTTCTAACACCCCTATTGTTATTAAAATGTATGATGAAACTGAAGTCAGCCTCCATCTATTTTTTAGATATTGGTCAATTTATTCATGTAATAAATTATTACTGAACATCTGCCACCTGCTAGATACTACACTAGTTGCTGATAATAAAACAAATAAACCATAGACTCAGCCCTCCTTGGGCGCCCTCAGCAGCTGCTAAAAGTGAAATTAGAATAACATTCTAAGAGATGAGATTAGTTATATTTAGAAATGACTGACCTCAAGAAATAATTGGTACAGGGGTGGCTGAGATGGTGTTAAAAGACATAACTGATAAACAATCATGCTTGTGTTAAATCAGAGCGATTATCTGATCCACATGCAGCAGAGAGAAGTTGAAATAATTAACTGAATTCATGTACTCAAGGAGGAGACATGTACTGTATGTATAGCTTTCCTGGCCTTTACAGGTTTTATAGCACTTTTTTTTTTTTTAAAAACCAGTTTATCCCTCAGGGATCTTCCACGTGAAAAACATCACATATATTGAGTTAGTTATTGAAGTCATCCTGGTTTTTTCTCTCTCTCCACCTAAACTCCTTCCCCTTGTCCTTGGTCCTCTTGCCCTCAACACACAATTGAGAAAAAACTTTGGCAATTCTAAAGTGTATGTTGGATGTACCTTTTTTTCTCCCTCTCCACAGCCACTTTTATAGTCTAACACTTTCATCTCCCACCTGACCCAAATGATGAGGTCCTCAAAGGTTATCCCTGCTTCCGGTCTTCCTTTCCAACCCAAACACACACAACATTCATTACCACCTCAGCATGAAGTCAGCTTTTAAAAGGTAAGCCAAGTCAGCTTTTAAAAGGCAAGCCCCTTAGGGTGTAAAGTGGCTTTCCCTTTATGTGCAATAGAATCCAAGCTCCTTTTCTTGGCTAAATATGTAGATAATCCAGCCCTGGTCTTTCCCTCCAAGTTCAATTCCCACTATTGAGGCCCTTTGGCAGCCGCACTTAGCCATTTGTGCTTCAAATTCACCAACTACCTACCAACGGCCTTCCTAATTTTGGGCTTTATACAGCTGGTCCTCCTGGTTGTTATACAGCTGGATTTATCATCATTCAGATCACAATATAGTGTCATATCGTCCCTCTCAACATCATATTACCACCACTCTAATTTCAGCATACCACTTATCACAGTCTAGGCCAATGGTGGCGAACCTGTGGCGTGCATGCCAGAGTAGGCTGTTTGTGTCACTGAAAGCTCTAAAAGGTTCACCATCACTGGTCTACGCCCTCTTTATTGGCTTATTGAAGTCTTCTGCCTCTACTGCCACTGTAGCTGAAGCTCCATGTCTGTCTATCTTGTCTGATTCTCTATCCTTGGCGCCTGAAACAGCCTGATACATATTTGAGGCTCAGGAAATAGATGTGGAACAAATGGGTGGATGAGGTTAGCAGAAAGGGAGGTGGAGATGAGGAGCCAGAGACCGAGGAGGTGAGGAGAAAAAGATGTTGACAGGGTGAGAACCAGAGAGAAATGAACTGACTTTGAAATTCAGATTCCAGGGACAGAAAAACGTGAAGGCAGGAATATAAAGTCAGGTGGAGAAGAGGGTGGACAGGTGATAGTGGGGAGGCAACCAGCAGGCAGATTATCAAGAAGTTTGAAATCTGAGCAAAAGAGTTTCTGCTGTATTCGGTGGAACCCAATTAAAGGTTTTAAGCAGGGGAGTGACAGGATCAGATTTGTGTTCCAGAAAGATAACTGTGGAGGCGGTATAAGGAATGAATTAGAAGAAGAAAAATTATGCTAACAGAAAAGAATGGTCAGTGTGGCAGCTTAAACAAAAGGGAGTTGAAAAGCAAGGATTTGGCTGTGTTTTTCCAGCACTGTCAGGGACGGGTCCCTAAATATGGGAGTCTGGGCTTTCCAGTGACTGGAAGGGAAGTACATAATAGTGGTTAAGAATCTGGGCTGGGAGGCAGGCAGACCGGGGTTTAAGCCCAAATCTATCACTCTGTAGCTTGCGTGATCTAAAACAAGTTATCTAAGCCACAATTTCCTCTTCCGTAAGAAAGGAATAATAATTCGGCATGTAACTGCTTAACCCTCTTCCTATTACGTATGATTACCAGAGAAATACCAGTGTTATCAAAGCTTTAAGTGTGATCTGCAATAGGCTTGGGATACTCGACTAAGTCATCCAGGACCTAGACAAACCAGAACTCAACAGCCTCCATATAATGAAAAATTATAGTTGCATATATTTATGGGATACAAAGCAGTGTTAAAAAATCTAATACAGTGTGGAAGAATTAAATCAAGTTAATTAGTACATCCATCATTTCAGATAGTTAACATTTTTTGATGAGAGAGCATTTGAAGTTTATTCTTAGTGATATTAAAACGTACAGTACTCAGTTGTTAGCCATGTTCCCCATGCTGTGCAATGGATCTCTGAAAAAATTAAATATATTTTTCCTGTCTCCCTGAGGCTTTATACCCTTTAACTATCATCTCCTATCCCTCCTCCCCAGCCTCTGTAGCTTCAATTCCACTCTCTGCTTCTGAGTTTTAGATTTCACATTTAAATAAGAACATTGAGTTTTTCCAATCCTTTTGAAATAATTCTCTGAAAATCAAGAACTCCTCCAATTATTGCTTTAAAGTTGGATCTTATTTTCAATTTAAAACATTTTAATGATACATAATAATTGTATATATTTGTGGGGTACAGTGTGATACCTTAATACTTATATAATGTGTAGTGGTACCTCGATTCATGAATATTTTGTTTGCAAACAATTTGGTTCACAAACAGAAGCTTTTGGCAAAATTCTCTTTGCAAACTCTGCGTTGAATGATAACCATGGTCATGACCATCCTTCCCACACAAACAGAAACGTGGCTATCTTTTCCAAAATTGTAGAACAAATTAAATTTGTGAACTGAGGCACCACCGTACATGTATAATGTATATAAAATGTATCATGATCATCAGGATAATTTGCATATCTATCACCTTAAACATCATTTCTTTGTATTGGAGAGATCCAGAGTTCTCTCTAACAGCTATTTTGCAATGTACAATTAATTATTATCAATCAATTAGCCTAGTGTGCTCTAGAACATTAGAAGTTCTTCCTGTTTGACTGCTCCCCTGTACACATTAATTAGCCTTTCTCCATCCCTTTCTACCCTTCCCAGCTTCTCGTAACCCCTATTCTGCTCTTTATTTCCATGAGAAACCATTTTAGCTTCCATGTAGAATTGAGAACATACAATAACTGCCTGTTTCTGACTTATTTCACTTAACATAATGTCTTTCAAGCTCACCTATGTTGTTGCAAATGACAACTGAGCTGTGGTGATTAAGCTTAAATTGATTGACTTGGGAGTTATGTTGTTAGGGGATTAGTAAAGCACACTTCTGGATGGGTCATTGAGGTGTGACCTTGGGTTCTGTGTTTGGTCCCTGGCCCTTTCCTTTCTGGCACTGCCTCCCTGCTCTGCTTACTGGCCACCATGAACTATGCATCTTTGCTCCACCTTAATCTTCTGCCCTGATATTTCTGCTTTGGAGCCTGCTGACTATGCACTGAATTCCCTGAAAACGTGAGCAAAATTAAACCTCTTCACCTTAAAGTGTGGGTGTCAGAAATTGTGTTCCAGTGATGGGACAGCTGACTGATACAGCTTCAGGGAGTGTGAAAGTGAAGATGTCTTTTCTGATACTGATTTCCTCTCCTCTGGATGTAGATCAGTAATGGATTGCTGGATTATATTGTAGATCTATTTCTAGTTATTTGAGGAATCTCCATATTCTTTTCCATACTAATTTTCTTCCCATCAACAATGTATGAGAGTTCTCACTAGGGTCCATGATATCTCATTGTGATTTCAATTTGTGTTTCCCTGATGATTTGGGGTTTTGAGTGTTTTTTCATATACTTACCATTTGTAACTCTTCTTCTGAGAAAATGTTTATTCAGATCATTTGCTCGTTCTCTGTTGCTTGAGTTCCTTCTATTTTCAGAATATTAACCCATTGTTATGAATAGTTTGCAAATATTTTTGCCCATCTTTCAGGTGGTCTCTTCACTCTATTGATGTCTCCTTTGCTGTACAGAAACTTTTTAGTTTGATGTAATCCCCTTGGTCAGCTTTTGCTTTTGTTTCCTGTGCTTTTGAGGTCCTATAAAAATGCTTTGTTCTAGTAGTTCTGGGTCTTAAATTTAAGTCTGATCAATTTTGAGTTGATTTTCATAACTAGTGAGAGAAGGGAGTCTAGTTTTATTCTTCTGCATATGGATATCAAGTATTTCTAGCATCATTTATTCAAGAGATTGTCATTCCTCTAAGGTATGTTCTTGGTGTCTTTGTTTAAAATCAGTTGGCTGCAAATATGTGGTGTTATTTCTAGGTCCTCTGTTCTGTTCCATTGGTCTATGTTATGTGTTCTAATGCCGGTAGTGTGCTGTTTGGGTCACTATGGCTTTATCGTCTTATTTTTTGTTTATTTATGATGCTGGGGATCTAATGTAAGGTCTTGTGCATGTTAGACAGGAGCTCTGCCACTGAGCTACATCCCCATCCCTTATAGTCTGTTTTGTAGTCAGGTACTGTGATTCCTCCAGAATCATTCTCTCTGCTCAAAATTGCTTTGGCAATCTAGAAAAACTCTGATTATTAACATGACTTCCTAAATACTTGATTGATGAGAATCTTGGCAGTCAACGAAAGCATATTTCCTAGTTAATATTAATAACATAACACTGGATTTGTATTTAGTCTCTGTGGAGTTGGGTTACCCTGAGTCAGTATACTGAACATACTTATCTTCACAAAGAAGAAAACACTAGTATATGGGCATTGACAGCTGCAGGTAAACCATGATCCTGTGGCTGTGCTGAGAAGATCCAGCTCTGACAGAGTGACCAATGGGCTGTCCTGGTCATGGGCTTTCATCTCTTGTTAAAACATTAGCAGTTCCCAGTAGTGTCATGTAGAATCACGTGCTTTAAATCTGATCACTCTTTTACATGATAACTTGGCCAAAATTGTCCTATTTTTTATTTATCTACCTCCCCTATTTTTCTTTCATTCCATCAGACTCCAGAGAGAATGAGAAATAACTAAGGTTGTTTTACTATTCCCAGCTTGAAATGGAGTGGAGTGGTGCCTGCCTATGCATCCGATGTGTTTTCCTTTGAATATGTCTTTGGGGGAAAAGGGCAATATCTGTTAGAGACTTAATATTTTTAGAAATTAAATAGACTCATTTAGAGGTAAATATTTTAAACGGATCACCCATGCGTCGCATTAACTGCACCTTACTATGACATTACCACAAAGGCTTCCAACCTCAGGGACTGAGAAGCCTTTTAACACTCTGTTTAGTAAACGTTAAACCCTTGGCTGATGATCTGAGCTCAACCTCCCTTAGTATAGATCAGGCTGCTGAGGCGAATGATATTTCAGTCATCTGAATGTCAATCGAAGAGCACGCGCATCCCTGCTGCACATCATCAGAGCCCCGGGTCATTTACACTTGTGGTTGTTTTACTTCACAGCCGAGAGCCTTCCCCGAGCTGCTGTCATTCTGACCCTGAGGCCGCCCTTCACAGCCTCCTGACTCAACTCCGACATCCTCTTTCAAGCTAATACAGAGCAAAGCTGACCTTGTCTGATCAACCACTTACCCACACAGACCCAATTAATCTCTGGCCGCCAGTCAGTCTAGCACACTTCCCTCCTTGAATGCTATAGATTCTCATGGAGCAGAGGCTTTGGGCTTCATTTGTTTCCATGTGAGATGAGCCGTGGCTGAAACACAGACGGTGAACTTACAGAATGATCTGAGGACTTCTGATAGCCAAAGTTGTCTTATTGTCAGTGTGCTAGAGTATGGCACTCATCCCATCCCCTTTTCGTGGCTCCTTGGGGCTCTTTGTGAGAATAAGGAATCCTGGAATAAGTACTCAATTGCCTTCGACCAGGTAGTGGTGACTTAAAACAGTCCATACAATGATAGTGTGAGGAGATGGGAAAGGGCACTAGAAAAGGTATTCTGAGGTCCCGAGACATTTGAAGGCAGGGGGTCCCTGCAGTCAGTGAACACCCCAAGTGAGAGTACAACTTGACTCTGGGCTCAAAGTCATCTGGGTTCATTTGAAGTGATTAAGCTGTGTAACCTCGGTCGGCTGTACAAAGGGCCTACCGTAGTACCACACGGATTTGTTATAATAAAGGCAAGTATCATTCACTATCAACTTTGACTTTGGCCAGATATGGCTTCATTTGTGAACACAATATGAAAAAAAAATTAGTTTCTACTTCAACATATGGAGGGCAGGGGCCTATCGTGAGACACATAGTTTCCGCTTTCAGCATTCAGAACATTTGTGATGCATCCATATCATTATGAGAAGGTAATCATTGTTTAAATGAGATGCTTGGATTGGCACTGCTGAGATTTGATAAACTGTTTATTTATGAGTAGAGTGGAGACTGAGATTTAGGGCTTGGGTTCTCTTAAGGAAGAGAGCATTGCCCATGGAGTGAGAAATTTAAGGATAGGGAAAATGAGCCGTCTAGCACACCTTCTAAAACCAGTATCCCCTTCTTGTAGCTGATGGGACCCGTGCCATCCATTATAGCAAAACTTGGAAAGTATATTTGTATCCAGTTATAGGTGGATTAATTCCCCGCCCCACCAAGATAACCAAGTTCTAATTCCTGGAGATTGTGAAGATGTTGTTATATGCTAAAGAAGAATTAAAAATGCAGATAAAATTAAGGTTTCTAATCAGCTCACCTACAGATGTGCTGGATTACCCTTGATTAGGAGGGCCAAAAGTTATTTTGTTTTTTGTGGTGTTGGGAATTGAACCTAGGACCTTCCGTATGCCAAGCAAGAGCTCTACCACTGAGCTACATCCACAAACCTTAGGGGGACCAAATGTGATCACAAAGTTCTTTAAAAGTTGAAGAGGGAAGCAGCAGAGGAGGCCAAAGTGATGATACGAAAGAATTTGACCCACTCTTTTGGGCTCTGAAGGCTGGGAAAGGGGGCCATCCGCCAAGGAGGCAGATGGCCTTCACGAGTTGGAAAAGTTTAGAAGATGGATTCCCGCCCTGAAACTTATAGAAGGAAAACAGCCCTCCCAACATCTCAATTTTAGTATGATGAAGCCCACGTTGGACTTGTGGCCTCCAGATGTGTAAAACAATAAATTTCTGCTGTTTTAAGCCAGGAAGTTTATGAGAATTTTTTAATGCAGCCACAGAAAATGAATCCAGGTCCCTTTTGAGGTGAGATCCTGGAGCTGTCTCATGAGAGATGATTTGTCCAAGGTAGTGGGTCATTTTTTCAGTCCCTAAAGAGAGCCACTTCTCATCTCTCACCAAAAACCAAAAGCTTCCCAGTGGCACAGAGTTTAACTGAATCCCCTGTGACCACAGGCAGTCTGAAGTTCTAGGTGGGCAGTAAAGTAATGAGGGAAGAACATTCATTATTAGAAGTCCATGTGAAACTTACCCCAGAACTTTTCAGACTACTACTTCAAAAGAAGAAATAAACATTAAGGGGATTGTTAAAGATCTGACTAGGCAGCATTAGGAAAAAAAATCACAGACAAAAATGCGTCCTGTATCTCAAGTTTACCTTTATTGTTCCAAAGAATAGCAGGAATCTTAGAAGACTGTCATCTTAAAGCACAGTGTGTCGAGTTAAAGATGGAGTGGCAGTATTAATGGAATTGCCTTGCTTTAGTAGGTTTAAGGCAAATCCTTAACATTATTTTCCTGCCGGTTTCTAAATTAAATTTATAAGAAATATTATGTATCCTGCTGTGCAAAGTGAAAGCTGTATTCTTGTAAAGGGCTTATAATCATATTAAAAAGCTGGAGGGTGAAGTTTGTTCACGCCATCAAAGTCACAAAGTAAAAAATAGAGTCTTCCATTGTGCTTTTTTATAATGGTAATACCTTTTGGGGTATATAGCACCACAAAGTACTTTGCTGATATTGTTTCGTTAATCCTCAGAACATCCCCAGTGGGGAGGTCTATTTTTATCTCCACTTTGCATATGGGAAAACTGAGGCACAGCTAGTGTCAGCAATTTGCCTTGGCCTGTCGGTGGGTTGGCAGCACGGCTGGCACCCAAACTCCAGGATCTCAGCCGAGACTATTCACACCATTCATCGACAACAGTCATTTTCTAATCCGCCTTTCTGCAGGTACAAAAATAGCTCCAGGAGGACTTCTGCATCTCTCAAATTTTATCTTCAAATTCCTTGAGAAAAAAAAAATCCGATAAATAGATTTTCTGTTAATTCCACTGTATCTGCTTAAAATACTTATGAACAGTTGGTGAGCTGGAGAGGAAGCTGTGGCACAGGGCTCAGAAAGGGGGCATTTTGCGAAGTTAACGGGAAATGTGGATGCCCTGGGGAGAGCCGGCAGGACGGTTAGGGGAGCTGGAGTCCCCCGGCGGGTTAGCTGGAAGCTCCCCTCAGGGCCTGCTCACCAGCATTTCGCCCTCGGACCGTGGAATTCCAGGTCTTTCCGCAGGTTCTGGGCCGAGCACTGGTCTTCTTTAATCCTTCCCTGCAGACTTAGATTTCACCCCGGGGCCTCACGGGCAGTAAGCTCACTGGTCTGTCTCAGGTCCCAACGTCTTCCCAGAAACATTCAGTAATGGGACTTCGTGTTTAGTACCTGTCCTATGCCTGGGACGAGAAGGTCCCACTTCGCTCTGCCTGGTCACTTGGTTGTGCATGTTTGAGTGACACTGAAAGCAGAGGCTTTGAGCAGCTGGCAAACAGCGTTGGTAACCATGGTGATACGCGGAGTGCCTGCTGCGTGCCGGCATGAGACTCGGGTGGCACTCCTGTGGTCTCACGGGAGTTAGGCCGGCCCTTTTACACACGAGAAAAGGTCATCTCGAGGTGGCATGAGTGAGTCGGCATGGCCAGGGCGCAGTTTCAAGTCTTTGGGACTCAGCTACCTGCTAACCACTATACTGAGCTCTCTCCAGTATTCCAGATATGAGTGGTCCTGTCCTGTGACACACACACTCTGTCCTTCCCACACAGTGACAGGTCAAGTGACTGTCCTCTGCCTCTCTCTACAGTATCCCACCTCCTGGGCTCATAAGCATGCCCATATCACTTAGCTTTAGGGCCTTTCTCTTCCCCTTGACCACTTTCAATTTTAAAATGTTCCAGTTCTTCCTGGGAACTTACTTAAAACAAAGACAGTAAAGTTATTTGGACAGATAATTATTTTCCGTTCCTTTCCTTCCTGCACCCATATGTTGTGTTTTTGTCTTCAATGTGTCGCGAATGCTCTGTCGTTGCATGATTTATGTACACAGCCAATTGACTAGTGATACAGAAGCTCGCCCTAAGACACGCACAACCTTCCCGTCCAAGCATCAGAGGGACAATGGAGAGGAGGAACTTATTCCACCTGTTCCTGCCTAAACTGTGTAATTGGTCTTACCTAGTGTTGACCTTTCTGTAGAATATCCGGAGTCAGCTTCTTCAAAGTCATTTCATTTCCGGGTTGAGTTTCCGCAGTTGTGCCAGCATGCCCACGCCCAGAGCCCCAGGCACACTCCTCGCCCCACACTGTTCCAGTGTCTGCTCAGGACCTCAGGCAACTTCCCGAGGCTCTTGCTGACCATGCGTGTGTCCAGTCTGAGGGCAGGGTGGGCTGGAGTGCTAGGGAATCAACACCGCTGGGAGGGACCGTACACAAAGATGACTGGAATTAGTGGCTCAATATCTGCCTTTGCTTGCTTTTCAGATAGAACACAACAGTCGAGGCATATTGCTTACTGTTTTCCAGGCCGCTACAGGATTGAAGTGTTGCCCCTGAACCCTGCTCACTAAAGCACTTCTTTCCCTTTTCTGTCTCAACTCCCTCACTCCCTGCTGATGTTTCTCAAAATAGCATTCCAAGTAAATTGAGGGTCTGCTTCTAGGGGAGCCCAACCTGAGACACCATGTTTCCTGGGCTTCTCTCTCTCCTTGCCATATAAATCCCTGGCATACTTGATCGTGGGAGGAGACTGGACCTTCTGAGTCCTCCAGCTCCACACTGACCTCAGAGCAGGGGAGGAATCACTGGGCTACAGCTCAGGGGCACAGTGCTGGCTTAGCGTGCACAAGGCCCTGGAGTCTTCGGTTCCACCACCAAAAAAAGAGAAAGCAAAACAAGCAACAACCAAACAGTGGAGGAAGGACGAAAAGACAGGACACTGGCTATTTCTTTCAACTGACAGTCCGATTGAACCAAAGGAGCTAAGTCGTTTGTAAAAGTCACTTGAAAAACCACAAACCTATGCAAATTTATTTCTCCATAAAGAAATTCTCTCTGTATTAGTTCCACATTGTGGCCCTAACACATTACCACAGATTTGTTGCCTTCGAACACCAGAAATATATTCTCATGGTTCCAGAGACCAAAACGCAAAAATCAGGGCGTTGGCAGGGCTGTGCTTTCTCCGAGACACTGTGGGACAATTCCTCCTTGTCTCTTCTAGTTTCTGGTGGCTCCAGGTTTTACATCCTGCAGTGTCAGGTGCTCCTTGGCTTGCAGCAATGAGCCCCTTCCTTCCTTTCTTCCTTCCTTCCTTCCTTCCTTCCTTCCTTCCTTCCTTCCTTTCTTCCTTTCTTCCTTTTTCTTTCTCTCCTCTCTTCCCTCTCTCTCTTTCTTCGGTATTGAGGATTGAACCCAATGCCTTCATACTAGCTGTATCCCCAACCCCCTATCCCCTTTTTAATTTTTTTGTTCGTTTGAGACAGGGTCCCTCTAAGTCACTTAGATTGCCCAGGCTGAGTTCAAACTTGCAATCCTCCTGCCTCAGCCTCCCAGAGTCCTTGGATTACAGAAGTATGCCACCATGCCCAGCTTGCCTCTGTACACATAAGCTCTTCTTTCCGGTTTGTGAATTTTTCTCTTCTATTATAATGATACTCGTCTTCAGATGTAGGCTTCGTTCAGATCAATTTGGCTTATCTCATCTTGAAATCCTTCATTTAGTTTTATCTGCAAATACTTTTCCAAAATAAATTCACATTCACAAGTTCCTGGTGTTAGAACCATGGATGTTTTGGGAGCCACCATTCCACCCGTTTCACCATCCGTAGCATCTCTGACTGCCAGTATATGATCACAGGTCAAACCTGTATTGACTGACAACTTCTCTTCTCACAAGACAGATGATTCTAAATTAAAATTTCATAAAAGATAATCTTCATATTGTGCCCAATATTGTACCTCAATTGACCTCTCCCCTACTTTCCCCCATTAGTCCTAAAATGCCCAGAGATAATTCAATTATTTTCCAATGTGACTCCTGAATAGAGCTAAACCTAAAACATTAAGAACCTGAGAAACGTGGAGGTTTGTGAATTCAGGGCGCAGTGTGTTGTGCTGTGTCCTACACTGTGGTATGCAGCACTGAAGACGCTGTGATAGGTCAGAGAGCTCAGGACCGCCACGTAGCTGGGCAACAGGACATATTCATACTTAACTACAGTGCACAAGACTATGCAAAAAGCTACAATTAAAACTAGAAGGTGGTGGAGGGCATGAAAGAGAATTACCAAAATGCAGTGGGAGTTAGACCATTCAGGGTGTTCTTTGCTATCTTCTTTGATCTCTTCTCCACACAGAAACCAGAATGAGTTAAAAATAAATCTGAGCATGTTCTTCCCTTTAAACTCAAAGTCCAAAAAGGATTTTCATAGAAAGAAGTTTGGTTCCTGATACGGTCTTCAAAGCCCCTCCAGACCAGGTCCCTGCTCACCTCCCACTCTTGCCTGGTACGTGCTCCTCGTTACCATCTAGACAGGAACCAGTCACATGAGCATGTGGCGCTCAGTCCCTTAGCCATGTCAGACTCTGTTCTGCATCAGGGCATTTTCCTGAGTCACTCTTGGAGCCTGGAATATTTTCATCCCAATCTTTGTCTCTTGCTTTAGCCTCAAGGTCTCTCTTGGGTCTCACATTTAAATTAGGTCCCCTGTCATGTTCTCTAGCAGGCCTTTGACTCTTTCTTCATATCGTTTGTCACCATTTGCAGTCATACAGCTACATGTGTGATTATTTGATGCAGATCTTGGCCACTGGAGAGTAAGTTTCACTGGGGCATTATTTCTCACAATGTCTACATGGCCATTCACAGTGCTTGGAAAATAGATGTGCAGTAAAGATATTTGCAGAATGAGTGATTCAGTGGTGAACGAATGAGAGTGACTGGATAAAAGTTTTCCTGAAAGAGGTGGCATTCCAGGAGAAATTTGAAGAAACTGTAGAGATGGATGAGAAAAATCTTTCCAGGAAAGTGAAGAACGAATAAATGGGAAGTTCAGGGGCCACTATTTGAAACATGTCAAGTAATAGAGCTTGTTTCGAATATGAGAAAATATCTAGGGGAGGGGTTGCAGACTTTCGTATAATATTCATCTCGTATACAGATATTTAAAGTCACTAAGACACGTTGCAGCTACTCAATTCTGCAGGAGTGCTGTGCAGGAAGCCATAGATAATACACAAAAATATGGGCATTGCTAAGTTCTACTACAATCTTATTTCTCAGTACATGTGCCGGGCTGGATTTGCCTCATGGGGTGCAGTTTGCTGACTCCTGATCTAGGGAAATATGAGCGTGCCAGAACTGGAATCTGGGCAGCACCTTGGATGCTAAGGTATGGAGTCAATAACTCACTAGTTACGTAATATGGAGCTACAGAAGATTTTTGAGAGAAGACATAACTAAAATGAGTTTTTAAAATAAGATTAATCTCATAGTATTCTCTGATGAATACTGTGAGAAGAAATTGGAGGTACAAAGAACAGTTATTAGGAGTGTATTATAGTCATCTAAGTAAGAGGTGATGAATCTCACCTAAAAAGACAAAGTAGAGAGATGAGGGATATTGCAAAATTAGCTTCGTTTGTTTGTTTGTTTATCCTGGGTGTTAGGGCTAAATTACATAGGCCTAGTGAAAAAGAAACGAGGACATTAGGAAGGAGATTGCTTTGGTGTGGGGGGGAAACAACCAGTTGAATTTTCACATTTCCAGTTCAGTTATTGGAGGCTGTACACTGGGGATCTCACAGATGTGACATCAAATGAGGGGTCAAATGAGGGATGGTTCTGTGAATGCAGACTTGGGCGAAGGGCCTTGAGAGTGGAGGGGGAAGGTGTGGTGCCCAAGGACAGAACTTTGAGATGGTCTTCATTTAGAGACAGTGAAGGAAGAAAAGGGAATTAAATGGTCCAGAACAGCAGAAGGCCACAGGAAGCAGAGTTTTAAGAAGAAAAAGTGAAATCAGGTCCAAGCAAATCTCTCTCCAGAAACCACATAGTGCAATAACCTGTTTCTGAAGTTATCAAAAAGTATATTCACGGTATGGTACATTAACAAGAAATCCTGTAATAAAATTGGCCGGAACGAGCATGGTGTTGGGGTGGTGCTGCCCCTTCTTTTCAGGAACCGGATTGTGAAGAGCATGACAGAAGAGACAGATGCATTTGTTTTCTTTTTCCAAGGCAGGCGTGCATACTTCAAATGACCTGCGCAAATTCAATAATCTGTTCATTTGCTGGAGTCCTTCTCTGAGCCTCCATTGGTGGGTGATTTATCAGCACAGTCAGGCCAGCGCAGGGGCATTCTCTGTGTTTGCTTGGACGCTCTGATGCCAAAGCGCATTATCAAGGCAGGAGGTCATCATTTCTAGGGGAAACAGTGGCTTGTGGTTAACGCTGCCCTGCTGGCGTATGGTTGGAGAGATGGCTGCCCGTAATGTGAGGGCCAAGAGTTCACACAGCCCGGTCTGTCCTTCAGTGGCAGCCTACCAAGAGCTCTGCAGGCTCAGGCGGCTCTTGTTCCCGCCCTGAGCTGCATCTGCTCTTCAGCTCTTCAGACTGAAGGCTCTGAACCCTTCTCCATCCCACACAAAACCTGGAGGGAAATTGGCTGTCCAGCAGAGGACCGATGGAGGTGGATTTCACTGGGCTTTTCACTCCCTGCTCCACATGCAAGGCTTTGGAGTGCAGATTCCTGTGGTTCAGCCAGCAGAGGAATTAGAGGAAGGAAGAGAGCTAAGATCCCAACCACCTTTCTTGGAAAGAGCCCAGTTTGTTCTCACCTGCTGACTTCTGCACTCTTTCCAAGTTCTTTCTAGGTGCTCCTGAATTTAAACTACTGTTTTTTAGTTTCTGTGGATTCTCTTTGTGGAAAGATTTACAGTTCCGCATTTCTTGGGAGAAAAAAAATAAAAACTTCAGAGGCATCTTTGGGGATTTTTACAGTAACAAAGTAGAAAATCGTGTTTCCAAGTTGAAGCTAATGAGAGATCAGCCTGTAATGGATAGGATATAAAGCTCTGTGTCTGTGCAGAGGAGGATGCAGGGAACAGGCAATTTGCCTGCTGCTGTTCTCTGTCGCCAGAAAAATTCTAACTTTGCAATCTGACAGTGTAGGTGTGCAGCCTAGAACATGCCATCCCCGAAGTAAAAAAACAAGGGTAACTAATGCAGGGAACAATGCTTCACAGTTACCTGCCTTTCCAATATGAGTCCATTATTTCTTCAGAATGACTTTCAATAGAATTTCCCTGCGAATACATTTCAAATTGTAACAGTGCTTTAGTGTTGCACATGAGACACTAAATTCCACGTGCAACACCATGAACACCGTGGAACACCAGACCATTAATTGTGTTGTGTTAGAGATTTGCATTTGCCCCCACCCACAACCCCAATCTGCCTTCTTACCTTCCTTGCGCTGTAGGAGGCTGGCCTCTGTAAAGAGTCTCCCTACTTTCTCTGGCTGGGTTTGTCCAGTGAGAGGCAGCTGCAGCTGCACAGGCAGGACATGAGAGGGGTCAGAGCACGTGCTCCTGGCACCTTCTACTCCTTCCATTCCCCGCCAGGTATCCAGCCCAAGGGGTACTCTTTTGGTCTGCAGTGTCAGGGTCCCTCCCTTTGCCCCCAAGGGCTGGGGAGCTGGTGACTTCTGGATGCTTCCCCATCATTTTTTGGTTCTGTCCTACCTGTCAGCAGTGCTGTTGGCAATCTGTTGAGGGTTCTTTTGTTCAATTCAGATAGGAATAATTAGTCAGCAGTTACACTTCGGCCAGTGGCTCCAGGCTTTGAGCACCAATGGTCCTCAGCCCTCTGGAGCCTGCTGCTGCCATTCTCTGGTCTCAGCTGCCATCGGCTGCCCCTGGTAGAGGTTGGCTTGTGCTGGATGAGGTCAGTCGATTGTGCCGGTTGCCTGATGTTCATTGGCTGCAGGCCTCTGGAGTTCTTCAGAGATAACAGCCCCTAGTTTTTATAGCTCTTTCTTTTAAAGCAACAGTCACTTTGTCCACACTATTCAGAAAAGAATCTTGAGTAGATTTACAGGATCTTCTGAGCCTACACTACCTGAGAAAGAAATCACAGGCAGATTTACAGGACCACCGAAGTGAAGCTTTATTTGAACAGGACCTGAGTAGTAGCATGCAGGGGTCAGTGCACAAGAGGGAGCCCTCCTAGACTGCCCTGTGGACAGAGTGTGAGAAGAGTGCTGTTTATATAGTGGTTGCAGGCCTATGATTATTCCAAACTGGTCTAAACTCATGTCTTCTCATCTGAGCCTACTTACTGGTTCAGATTCAATTCTACAGTACTGCTCAGTTTAAATTGGAGACTGCTTTAGTCAAAGCAGACATGTTGGGGGGAGGGGTTCACCATGTCCAGGACAGCTGCCCTGACAGTGGTTTGTGAAACAATGGGAGAGGAATGTTTGATTGTCAGCTGTCTTGTCTCTGTGAAAAATGGTAAAAGCTGATGGGCCAAAGCCAAGGAAACTTCAGAAGGGCAAGCTCTGTTCGAGGAGGTTGGCAATGTTAATAATAGGCCCAGATCCTTCCCTGGTCTCTGTTACTTAAGAAATTGTTTTCTAGTAGCTTCTAAAGTGAGTCTGGCGCATGGGAGTGGGGGCCTGGCACAGTGGCTGACAGCCCAGCTGCACCTCCTCTCACAATACCCCGAAGAGCAGTCGCCAAGTAACCTTAGAGGTGGTGGGAGCACACTGAGGAACACTTCCCAGTCCCTTGTCAGACTATGGTGGAGTGAAGGGAAGCTGGGGGAGTGAGAGGGGCTGGGAGCTGTCAGCCAAGCCCCAAACCCCCGGGGCCTTCAAAGGGAAAAGGGGAGAGAGAGTTCAAGCCTTCCTACCTGTCGCAGTCCTTTTATTAACCTGTCCTCAGTGACACACTGTGAGGGTGCCGTCTGTCTCCTGCCTGCTCTCTGATGACAAGAGCAGTCCTATTCATCAGACACTATTTATAAAATAATATAAAGATTAGTATGGAAATAACCATGTCCATCCCATTCAAAATTTTAGTAGGTATGTTAGGAAAGTTGATAGAATAATTCTAAATTTCACCTAGAAGAAAAAATATTCAAGAAGGTAGTCAGGAAAATACTAGAAAAAATTTTTAAACAGCAAGAGCAATGAAAAAACTCTTAAGTTATCAGATATTAAAGTTGATTATAAAACTTTCCTGTGTGAAACAAAGAACACAAGTGCAAGAATAGAAGACAAATCAATTAGATTAGAGAGCCTAGAAACCCTTAAAAATATACAGGAACTTAGCTTATAAAAATGGTAATACTTCTAATCGTTAGGGGAAATAATGTTTAATAAAAGATGTTAGGGTCACTAGCCAGCCATTGTAAAAACTAATAAGCTAGATCCACAACGTCATTACTTATATCACAATAAGTTACAGAGGAATCCAAAATTTAATGGGAAAAAAGCCAAATTAAAAATATGAGAATACATATTTGAACACTTTTAGAATCTTAGAGTAAGTGTCCATTCTTTCTAAGTATGTCAGGAAAATAAAAAATAATTCAGAATGAATTATTAATCTTTAGCATTTAAATACAAAATTCTGTGTATACTTAAAAAATATGACCTACATGAGGAAAAAATATTGACAAAACTAGTTCTTGGCAGCATTGTAGAACAGCTGGCCTGAAGAATTTTCCTAGTAAAAGGAACTAAAAGTTCTAGATAAAAACACTCTAAGGGCTTTTAAATGTATTGCTGAACTGGCCAAAAATGAAGGAATTTGCAGAGGTCTACAGTGAGATGAAATGTAGGTGACTGTGCAATCAGTGAACCCTGATGGAGTCTTCCTTCTGCTCCTGGCCAAGTTGATCTCTTTGTGGTAGCTGCAGGGCAGAAGGGGAGAGGAGAAAGGAAGGGTCTGCCCTTGCTATGGGACAAATGGGTTAAAGCTCTACCACATGAAAGGGGAGAACAAGGAGACTTAGCTGGGACTACTAGGACCATGAGGTGGGCAGGGAAGACACACCCCTGAGGCTCTACACCCCGTGGGGCTCTGCAGCCCAAGAGTTCACCGTGCTCTGTAGGTAGTCCAGGAAACCTCCAGCTGGCAGTGGCTCGGGCAACTGGCAGAAGCAAGTACAGATTTCCCTGCCTTCCCAAGAACATGCAAATCAAAACCAGGCCCAAGGAACTCTCAGTCTAATGTGCCCAGGAAAATGAGCTTGCTGTCAAAAAGAAACAAGGCTCCAGGTTCCAAGGCCTGCAGTTGAGACTGGTAAAATCTTTAGTCCCCAGGATTAGATACAATCTATAAAATAACATTTGAATATGTGTAAATAAAAACAAGAGGAATTTAGAAATATAAGAAAGGAATAAGAGATTGTTAGAAGTTACCAAGCAGATTTGGGAAAGAAATGATAGAAGTCTATAAATGAACCATATAATAATTAATATAAAAAACTCAGCAGGTGGGTTAAATGGAAGATTAGACACAGTTGGAAAGAAATTAGTATCCTGGAAGATAGATTGGAAGAAATTAGAGTACCACATGCAGTGCCAAATAGAAAATTTAAAAGCACAGTTAAGAGACATTGAAGATAGATAAAGACTTAAATATACCTAATAGGTGTCCCAAACTATTATACAACAGAAAAGCAATATTTGAAGAGATAGTGGCCAGAAATTTTCAGAATTATGGCAAGAGGGTAAAAGTAAGGGGAAATTGTGTAAAAGATTGATAATAATGTCTAATATATGGAGTTTTAAAAGATTGAAGCAAAACATTGGCCAGTTTCAACATGTAATTTTGGATGGACTGAAGTATTTACAGAGTTTGTGTTATTTGAATGAGTAATAAAAAACTAACTTCAGACTTTTAAAGTTCAGCTATCAAAATAGGATAATAATTAAAAGAACAGAGCACAACTTCCAAACCTACACAGGAAAATAGTGATGTGAGAAAAACATTAAAATGCATTAAAAGTATGTTCACTCCTCCATGCATACCAAAATCTGGAAATGCTCAAGTCCCTTTTAGAAAATGAAGTAGCATTTAAGTATATGTGCTGCCAAAGGACCCACTGGAGTAGCATTTTAATATAACCTCCACACATCCCCTTGTATACTTTAATCGTGTTTAAATTACTTATAATATGTAATGAAATATAAATGTTATGTGAATAGCTATAATACTGTATTGTTTGAGGAATAATGAAAATGTCTATACATATTCAGCACAGATGCAATTTTTTATTTTAAAGTCGTTTTTCATTTGACATTAGTCGAACCCATAGATGTGAAGCCAATGGATATGAGGTTGACTGAATGCATTTGTGTATACACACACACACACACACACACACACACCTGTCTATACACACACAGACAAATTACAAAGAAAATGGTAACAGTGAACACAAAATTCAAAGTCAGCAGACACTGGACACAAATTGGCCACTTGCCACGGTCTCCCCTAGCTGAGCTTAGCAGAGTTGACCTGGCTGGGCTCAGAGAGGTGCATGCCTCTGGCTGGTGAGAGAGGAGTGTGGAAAGTCCTTGAGGACCAGTTCTCAGTGCTACATTTGCTTAGTAGCTGCAGGGTCAGCGGTGATGGAAACAAACATGGATCGAGACCCCAGAACCCTCCATTTCTCAGGTACCATCATAGCCTGGACTGGGGTCTGATGGGCAGAGGGTGCCAGATGTGAGCCAGAGGGAATTTCCACTGGCTGGAGAGGTGACTACAAAATACAAGAAAGGGGAAACATTTTTTTAAAATATCTCATCCCCAGAATGTTCACCTTTGGTTAAATTTCAGGTAATTTTCAGTTTCTTTATATTTTTCTTTATAATTTTTATATTTTAAAACACAAATATATAGGGAGAGCTAAAGTTCTCTGACTGTAGGACATCACAAAAGGTATTTTCTGTGATTTGAAAAGACCAACATTTTTAATTCCCTGGAAGTTGCTCTGAAAATATTTTTGCATTTTCTAACTTTCTAATAATTTCCTAAGCTGATCGGTACGGGAGCCCCATATATGCTGTTGTTGTCATTCTTCTTCTATGTGTAAGGTAGTATTCTGTAGTCATTCTCTCCTCAAGAGATCACTGTATCAAAACAGAAATCTGCAATTCACGATATCACGTCACAGCAAGTCACCTTAAAATAGAGGATGCCTGCATTGTGAGACTTCAGTCATTATTGATATGTATAAATAGCGTTCTTAAAAGCAGAAAAGTCAATCGGAGACGCGGCCTTGGTGGAGACCAGCGGTTTGTTCCTTGCTTTCCCTTCCCAGGGCACACAGCTGGGCTGCAGTTTTCAATTTTCTTTATGGCGAGGTGACTAAGTTCCTCTCCGTGGAATGTTGTCATGAACAGTGCTGGCCTCTCTCATGCCTGTCCACAAAAACTTCCCAGGACCTTGCTTCTATGCTCCTCTTTCCTTCAGGCTGGCTGGCTTCCACCTTCCCACCTCCCCTCAGACACCGTGCACAAGCCTCAGTGGAACCAGCCAAGCTAGCCTCAGCCTGGGGCCGTGTGGCGCTGTCTATGCACCCTGCTGTCCTGTGGAGTGTGAGGTCCTTGGGTTTCTGGTTTCCACACCCCGCCTCCCTTACTGGAAGCAGAGTTACATTGCCAAAAGGTGCTCATTAGTGACTTGAGAATGAAAAAAATGTTTTCTATAATGACTTTTCGTAAAGCCCCCTTCAGATGAATCCTCAAACTGTGGCATTTCACCCGTGAATGTCAGAATCTCCTCATTAGTTAATTTGATCTCCTGAGTGTGAAAGAGGGGCACACTCTGCAGGGCACATCGCAGGCGCCAGAAGTTAGGCAGGGCTATATCTTCCTCTAGACTCACTCGGTTTGTTACAGTTGCTGATGAGATCTGGAAGCTGAAGCTGCACTTTTAAAAGTGCAAAAAATAGCAGTAACAAGTCTTATATTTAGTGGAAACCAAAGGTTTCGAATGACAGTTATAACAAAAACGAAAACTAAATAACATGTGTCGTTCTGGAACAGCCTGCAGAAATTGCAGGAGAGTCACCTCCTCCTCAAACAAGCCCGCTGCTGTGACTGCTCTTCTCAGGCAGACTCAGATGTTACCCAGCACAGCTGAGCCGTTTATACATAGCGCACGAATCCGACTCCAGATGCCTTGAGAAATAATATGAATATTTACCAAGTTTTCTGGAAGTAGTACTGCAGGGTTTTATACACAGAGAAATGTTTTAAGATTCCTCTTCACCATCCACCCCGATGATGTTCCTACAGTGTTGTACAAACATCCCTCCCCATGAGATCTTTTTATATTTCTTCCTCTTTCCTCCACCTCTACTTTTGCTAATCCCTCTCTGTTCTTTTCAGGGTGAATCCCAATATAGTTTCTGCAGACGCTCTACCCCTCCCTTGATACACCGGCCTTCATAGAAAGATTAAGGGAAAACGATGTGGGGTTAGAATGAAAGAGGTTGTGAATTCTTACTTACAGTCAGCTCTCTGTATTGGAGGATTTTGCATCCATGAACTCAGCAACTCAGATTAAAAAAAAAAAATTCAGAAAAAGCTCGGCATGGTGGCACATGCATGTAATACCAGCACTCTGCGAGGATGAAATAGGAGGACAGCACATTCAAGTCCAGCCTGGGCAATTTAGCAATTTGGAGAGACCCTATTCCAAAAATAAAAACAGCTGTAGCTATAGCTTAGTGCGAAGATCCTGGGTTCCGTCCCTAGTACCCCCTCCCCCACAAAATGTACAAACTATTTTCTAAACAATATAGTATATCAACTATTTATGTTACATTAAGCAGTAGGAGAAATGTAGAGATGATTTAAAGTACAGTGGAGGGTGTGTGTTATATGTAAATATAAGAAGGTGGTGAACATTTATGGATTAGAGTGTATGCAGGGAAGGTCCTGACACCAGTCCCCCACAGATACTGATGAATGACTGTATTAATCAGCTTTTGTTCTATCATAATGATATCTAAGCTTTATAAGATTGTGTTGATCATGATTCTATTTGTGCACTTTCCACTGAGTAAGGGGAAGCTTTTAGTTTCCCAGCAGCTCCGAAGCCCTTAACTAGATAAACTGTGAATGTTTAGGGAAGGGCAAGGCCCAGAAATTGGGAGTGAGACTTGATCTCTACTTATTTGCGATTCTTACCTACTAGTTTTGGTGCGGCTAACACTCTAATCCACAGACATAGAACAGTTGAATCGACTCAACAGTCTTTATGTATACACTTAGTTTAAATGTGTAGTTTATTTCCATTTTTTTAACCCAGGATTTTAATGCTATGAAAAAGTACTACAAGGCTTGCTTGTCCTTCATATGACCCTTGCAGATAGGCATTACTTGTGTTATTTGCCCCACCCCGCCCCCAAGTTTGCCTTGACACAAAGCGGGTTAGAGCTCTTGCCTCTGCCCCAGGCAGACAATGGCTGTGCCTCTGTCCCCGTCCTTGCTCTGTGACGAGAATGATGGTGATTACCCACCACTGCTACGTCTATGTCTCACTGGTCCCCAAGGCCGCAGCTGATGGTCGGCCCTGAACCAGTGAGAAAAACGAAGCATGCACTACCTGACTGTATTGAAGAACCAAAGTCCTGTGAACTAGCAGCCGGAAATTCTAGACCTGGATGATCCAGTTTACACCCTTACTGGAGAAGAGAACCCTGAGCCAGAACCGAGGGTTCTAGAGGCTGGGCTTCTGTTGTTCTTTTCCTTTGGCTTGAACCCTCCAGTGTCTGGGAAGCCCCTGGGTGCCTCACTCCCAGGGTCTCTAGCACACCTTTCCAAGCGCTGCGTTCCCGGCAGCTCTGACAGATGCACGCCACCTACCATCATTTCCTTTTTGACCTTTATGGTTGGCAAATGAGCTTATGGTCTTTATTCCTTCTGGTCCTTTAGCCCTGAAGTGAAATAAAGCTTCACATTAATCACCTCAGGTTCCCAGACGTTTGGCTTTGAGCGTCTTTTGTAGTTTGTGGTGTCCGATATTACCCGCATCGAGAGCACGGCCACCCTGACCTTTCAGAACACACTGTGTCTTCAAAACCTGCATGACCTAGCTTATCTAGGTGGAAGGGCCAGGCCTGTTTTGCTAACTTCTGTTGTGGCTTATTTGACTTTGTGAGATCGTATTGAAAGTTTTATGCTTTCTGGGTGTTTAAAATTGATGTAGCATAAATTAGTTGGCTGATCTATGCATTTTTGCTCTATTGTTTGAAAATTACTCTCTGCAAAGCTCCCTGGTGTATACAGCTTCGCCTGTACTGATCTTAGACAAAACACCACTGTTAGTAGTTTTCATAAAGCACACATCTATGGAGAAAAGAAAAAAGAGTTCGCTGAAAAATCAGACAAAATGGCTATTTTTACATATCCTTTATTCTTGCTCTCATTTCTAAAGAATGTGCATCCCACACCGATGTGGGTGATCTAATGGCATTTTATACCAGCAGTGTTAAAAATTAGAGTGATAGACTTAATCTCACACTCTATGGTTACTGTCTAAAATAAATACACGAAAGCATATACTGAAAATTTCTCAAGTAGGAAGGTGATGTGCTTGCCTCAAATACCAAGATAATTTAGTGCAGGCTAATTCTTGCAATAATTAATACAACAGATGTTCGCCCTGGAATATCTTACATATAGAAATCTTAATTCATTTAAATGTAATAAAATTTTTAATTCTTCTAATTTAATCATGTTTATTTTTATGAAGATGAGACAAAACTTAAGTTTGATACTGTGAATAATTATTAGTAATTTTCCTTTTGTAGTTGACTTGGCAAAATTTATACTAACTTCTCTCAAATTAAAAAAGAAATTCCAGTGGTTTAAGGCAACTGTATCAGTGTGTTACAGAAGTAAGTTTGGCTAGCTTTCCTCTATTCTCAGACACATTCTCTTGTCTCCAGACAAAACTTTCATAGTGTTTCGCTCTTCAAAGCTTTTGTGCATGTCACTGGTTCTTGCTGGTGTTCCCTCACCCCTTCACGCCACTGTCTGCCTGGTTCTAACCGTCCTCTCAGCTTTGACTAAGTTGCTACCAGGAGGGCTCCCCTTGCCCTTCCATCAGCTCACATGGACTGCCTCGGTATTCTCCTCCGACAGCCCGTACAGCCTATAGTAAGCACCCTCATTCTAGTTTTTCTTCTCTATTGGATTATCTACCTCTCTAGGACGGTGACTTTTGTTGGGCTTTGCCTCCCAGTAGTTAGCACGGTCCTTAGCATTACAGAACAAAGGACTTTAGGTCAAGAACTGACATCTGAACAACTGATGGGCGGGTTCTTGCATCTCATCATGATTTTTACTTATATACCTGGAGTTTAACAAAAGGGTTAAGAGTTGTGGAAGAATCAATTGAGATAATTCTCTAGTGTAACTCTCTTGGTATTCTTTTATTAAATAGATTGCTCATGAATTATTTCTGACACAGTTGAAGCCAATTTTATTAAGTTTTATGTTAGGTATTATACAGGACACTGAAGATATTGGAGATTAACAAGACAGCTCTTGTTCCCAGTAAGCAATTCAGATGTGGTGGAGATGCCACTAGATACATCTCTACGCAAAAGATAATGTCAGTAGTTTCTGACTTTGGAAGGATTAAACTCTGGGAATAAAAAGGATGGACAGACAGAAACCATATAGTGAAAGTTTAGTTATAATAGGGGCAAATTTACTTTTTAAGTTGTCTTTAAAATTCATTTATTTATTTGTCAATACTCCCATCTGTGGGTTGGAAAGAGACACACCTGGGAGTGCCCCACACCACATTCAGTTCATCCACATCTCTTATCTTTGGTAGGATTAGGACAAAAATTACCTCTTGGGCAAATGATAAAATCTGAAAATTTCTCCAAATAATGCTATTCCAAATCATATAGATTACTACTAATCAATGGTATGAGAAATACTTCCCTAAGTAGATTAATTTTTAAAACTCCACCTAGTCTGAATTTTAAAATGAGTATGTTCTAATTTTTAGCTTATATTAAAAGGCCTATTTTAAATGAAGTGATTGCTTGAGGAAAAACAAATCTTGTCAGAGTTACTACTTATGTGTTGTGCTTATATGTTCCCCTAAATTCAGGGAAGATGGAACTAAAGAGAAGCCAAGGGAAAAACAAAAATGATGAACACTGTTATTTTGCAGAGAATTCAACAGTTTGGGGAGAACTCATGTCTTGTACATACCATGCTTACAGGAATCTCAGGAGCCTTCCAAACACAGAGGGTTTGACAGCCTGTTCATCTGTGCAGGAAGAGCATTCCTACCGGGAGCAGTTATGGTGAGGTTGACCAATCTCAGAGGGCCCTAAACGCCTGTCAACTGTTGGCCATTTCAACCAACTATGGCAGCAAATGTTCATGTTTGAACTTACTTTAATTTATATGGGTGATTGTCTGACAATACTATAATAAAAGAAGCAGAGATGACAGAAATTCAAATGAAAAATATATTCATTTTCATCTTTGTGAAGGTATTTTGGAGATTCATGGCATTTTGGGAAACAAAAAAATTAGGCTGAGAAAGGGAAGTCCTCTAGAAAGGCAACTGCAAAACCGCACACGTAGGGAGACAGGACCATTTCCGATCACAGGGTCCAGAGCTTGGGAATGAGTCAGTTTTTAACCTGTGTCCTTCTTACTGGATGTGCAACCATGAGTTAGCTATTTAACTTCTCTACATACCAGTTTCTTCACTGGTAAATTGCAGCTGGGATAGCAATTCTTTGAAAACATAAAGTGAGCTAATATCCACAGCATCCTTCGACTGCTGCTTGGTAAACAGGTATGCCAGCCTGTTCACAAACATTTTTACTGCTGATTGTCTTTCCATGCACTAGGAGTGAGCTGCTTTCCTGCTCAGACTGAGGCAGCGTCCCAGCCCGGATCCTTAGCAGGTGTTCTTTTCCACAAGGATGTTTGCCTGTCTAGACTACTCCTTTCTAGGGTAGCGTTGATTTATTTCCGTGACAAGACCTAGTACAGGCACATGAATAAACCCAGGCAGTTAATACGTCCCTCAAAGAGATAAGCAAGCAGAATCTGTGATGGCACAGAGAAGGTGACAAGCCCCAGTGCCAGGGGTGCCCACTTATGAGTCCATAAAATCACAGAACACAGATTCTCAGAGTGATAAAGTCCTTCAGAGCTCACATATGCCAACCTTCTACCGGAATAATAGAGTCCATTGTTATTTCCCAGTGTCGTGCAGAGTCTGGCCTCTGCTTGCTGGAGTTACTTGCTGAGGGGGACTGTCTGAGGAGAGAAGCAAGGAGCGCAGAGGCGTGGGCTCTGGCTGGAGGCTCACTTTACCCCCCGGATGGCGAGCACAGGGCCCCCGTTTGATAAGCTCTAGTGTTTCCCATCAGAGCCTGCTCGTACGCTAAGACTGCGTGGCTTGATAACCGTGAAAGACCGCCTCTCCAACCACCGGACAGAGCTGCGTGAAAATGTTTTCCCATAAATATTCTATTTTTATCTGGTGGCCCTAGCGCTCTGCTCTGAACTGCGAAGTTCATTATCTTTCCCAGATGAATCTTCTAAGGACTTGAAGGCAGCTCTTCTGTCCTGAGTCCCTCCTCTCCTGGAGCATAGCTGCTCATGTGTCTGCTTTCAGCCCTCACGTCGAGGACGCCTCCCGAATACCGCTCAGCAGACCTCCTTGACCTCACCCTCTTGGTCGTCTCCCTTAAGTCGCCATACTCGTGCAGTCTCTGTTCCTAGCCACACCCTCCAGTCGGCACACTGGCGAGTGTCGCTTCTGAAAGTGCTTAATGTGGAGGCTCACGCAGTGTATGGCAAAGGAATGACACAGGCTAAGACATCAGACTCAGGGCTCAGTCTACTCTGCTACGGGCGGCAGCATTGTCCAGTTCAGGCATAGGCTGGTATCTTATTTCTGAGTTTTCAGAAAGGCCAAAACACCCAAACCATCCTCACGGATATGTGGATGTGATTCTGGAAACAGAGCAGCGGCTGCTATTCTGCAGGTGCACTTCAGGGCTCAGTTGGATGAGGGTGTAGATCCACTCGGTTTGCTGCTTTCCAATTCTCTTTTAGTAGACTTTCAACCCTTACAGCGCAGATGTAGTTTAAAATGCAGAATACCCCCAGCAGGGTAACACACCGCTGTTACCTCCACCTGCAGAACTCAAAGGAGGATCAATAAAAGGGCAGGAGAAGCCACAAGGGGAGCAAAAGCCCAGCTTCTCAGGAAGAATGGGGCTCATCCAACTAAATCTGCTTCCTCATGCAGTCCCTGGGGTACCTCATGGTCGTCCATAATGAAGCGATGCTATGGAAACAGGGCATTTAGCTTCTGTGGGTATGTCCTGGCCACTGGTGTCTTCATGCTTAACGGTGCCCTTGTGCTTGTTCCTGTATGTGTGTGTCCTCTTTGACTCATCAGACAGTTGTTCAGCTTCCCTGGAGAGTATGGGAGAAGCTATCACAACATCGAGAAAGCTGCTTTCCGGGTGGATCCAGGAAGTTCCCAAGAGGCAAATGTTCCCAGAATACAAGAGCTTACTGGTGAAGTGGGTAGTAAATTGGTGGACTTGAGTACGTGTTTCTTGACATAGTGGGCTCCAGAAGTTGTGAAGGAATGAGGCTGGACACTTCTTGAGGAGGTCCTTTAATTTCTTAGAGATCTTCAGTATTCCTTTCATAAAGTGAGTCACAACATTCAATCTTATGAAGGCCGGAAATATTCTACGGAAAACATGCAGTGACTTCCAGGTCATTTTAACCTACTTTACTTTTTTTTTTTAACAAATATATTTTTTTTTAAATCAGGTTTATTTTGTATGGATCAGCAATTCTTTGTCTCAGGGAGAGGCTGTGGAAGGAAGAGAGGGAAACGACACGAGCTATAATTCAGGAGGGTCATCCAAGGAAGGTCAGGCAGGACAGGATGATGTGTGAGATCACAGTAGAAATATCACCAGATTCCTTTGGGAGTGATAAAAGTGCCTTAATTCTTGTCCTTGCCAAACATCCTTTAATAGTACGACAGAATTTTATTTATTATCGCAGTCAAATTGGACTCACACTCTGGGTAGGCCACAGGTGTGGGATGTCAGTCATGGCGCTTACGCTCATCAGAAAGGCTCTTGTTAGGTCATTAGGGAAAGGAAAGGATTCGAGAGGAGGCCCTCCAAGGAAAATGTCATCTTCTTCAGTCTGAGAGGCACCTGTTTGTTTTTATTAGGCACCTAGTTGGTTTTGAATTGAAAGGGCCACATATCTGGGTCTGAAACAAGGGAAGGAAAGAAATATTCTATTTAAAAATCAAGCTTCCCTGATGGGTTGGGTACTTTAATTAGGAAGTCTTAAGTATTTGTTGCTTATTTGGGATGTATCGTAATAGAGAGTGCTTTAGATATTAAAGCTTGAAAGGAAATAATTACAAAGTATGTAAATAGACATTTCTATGTACTAATCTATGTGTACATAACTGTATTTGCCTTAGTAGATGGTAATCATATTAAATGTATATTATTAAATACTTATGGCCAATCATCTTTTTTGATGTGAAGACAGGTCTATTCTATCAGAAGCAGACATGTCTGTGACAAAGCAGACAGGCACTTTGGAGAGAAATTAACTGGTATATACATATTTGAGGACCTAGACATGCTCTCAAGAAATAATTTACCAGAATACTTATTCCAGTCTGTTCGATCTAATTATTTTATTATGGCTTCCTGGCACAGGTCTCATATTTGACTAACACCCATACCTATTCAGACTATATTAAGATTGGATAGTCTCACTGAAGATTCATCTTTAAAATACATTTTAGTAACTCATAGTTAGAAAATAAGAGAAATTTTTAGAAATACATTTATAGTTCAAATATAACGTGGGATAAAACTGCCAAAAGAAAAGTGTAAAATCTCAACCTTTGAATATTGTCCAAAAAAAAGTTAAGGCACATAATACCTACTAACATACTTTAAAAGGCTGTTGTAAAAGGAAAGAGATAATCTGCCCTGAAGAGATAATCCAAAAATTTGGTTTCCAATTCTATCATCAGAATGCCTTTAAAAAATTAATTTCAAATAAGAAATCTGTATTTATGTAGATCTGTGGGAACATGGGGAATGTTGGTAATATTAATCATAAGGAGACATTATCTGGGGCTTTTAAAACACTTTTGTCCAATGATTGGGGTTTCAAAGGGGATGAGAGAAGGAATAAATGTCATTTAAGGTTTCCTGCAAAAACCCAGAACTCCTTTTAAGTTCTTGCAGATGCCTAAAGGGAAGCTACTGAAATAAAATATGACACTAATATAATTAGCAGCATGGGAGGCAAAGAGCCGCTACAATTAAACCCTAATTAGAGGACACGGCTGACTTTTGTTCTACCTCAGACTCCTCCCCACCCCACGTTTAACATTTCCTTCATACGCACTTTAGAAGGCAGAAGTGTGTTTAGAAATAATGAGATTTTATGGATCAAGGTTCTATTATTTTCCTTTTATGGGGAGATTTGGCTTCAGTTCTGAAAGGCTGTCCAGTCTCTGTGGTTCTTTGGCAACTCGACATGTTTTGCTAAACAGTAGCTCTTGGAACAAAATAGTTGAACAATTTGGCCCTTGGACATATTTTAAGGATAGGCCTATCTGGCAAGGACATGTAATAGCTACCATGTAATGTTCACCAGACATGAAATGAATAGTTCCTGGATCTCAAAACTTGCAATAGTAAGAAAATAAATGTCACTTTTGGTTTTTGATCAAATTAGCAGTTTATATACTAGGACCCATTACTTTCTAAAAGTCATATAGTGTGAATAAAAACGTTCCCACAAAACTAATTATCAAGCCAGCTGTGGGGGGGCTGAGGCAGGAGGATTACAAGTTTGAACCCAACCTGGACAACTAAGGGACTTAGACTGTCTTCGAAACAAACACACACAAATGTGCCTCCGCTACTCATGCATTTACGTAAATGAGAGTGTAATTAATAGAGTGGAGAACAGCACAGATGTATATGACAGCCAAAACAATTTAGTTTTTGACTACGTCTAAGTTTAGTAAACTCAGAGTTACATCGAATTATGGTATTTTAAAATAAAGAGGAATCCAGAATTTAGCTGTTATGAATTGTGCTGTTAATAAATATTGCTGCACAAGTATTACTATAGTAAGATGTCTTTAGCTCTGGCAAAGACACCTAGAAGGGGGAAGAGCTGGGTCATGAGGGATTTTCAATTTTAGTTCTTTGAGGAATTTCCATACTGATTTCCATAGTGGTTATACTAGCTTACATTTCCACCAACAACATAGGAAGGTTCTTTTTTCACCACAGCTTAATACCATGCAATAGAAATTGTGGTTGGGTTTAATGGCGCTATCTTGACTGGCTTGAGAGCTGTCCAGTGGATTGGCACAGTGCACTTCCGGATGTGTTTAGGTGAATTGCGGAGCAGGGACCTCAGGTACTAGATCTGCTCCCTGGCCCCTTTCCTCTCTGGTGCTGTTTTCCCGCTCTGCTTCCCAGCTACCATGAACTAAGCATCTTTGTTTTATCACTTCTGCCATGATGTTTCTGCCTTGGAGCTAGCAGTCCAGGAGCCCCTGGAAATCGTAAGCCAAATTAAATATGTGCCTCTTTAAATTGTGGGTGTTGGGTATTGGGTCTCAGCAACGGGACACCAGGAGTTATTTCTGCCTTGTCTAATTTAGTATGTACTGATCAACCTTTACACGTCCCTTCCCTGCTACTCTCCAGCCTCTGGTAACCAACCACTATTTTACTGTCAGCGTCCATGAAATCAACTTTTTTAGATTCCTTGTATGTGTGAGATCATACATTGTTGGTCTTTCTGTGCCTGGCTTACTTCACTTAACAACCTCCACTTCTATCCATGTGACAAATGACAGGCTCTAATCCTTAATGGCTTACTAGTATTCTGTTAGATACTAGGTGTTTTGATATATTACATTTATTTCATTGTGTTAAAATTGTGCTTTAAAAAGGCATATATAATGAGACTACTTCTCTTATTTTAAAACTTCTGTAAGTATTGGGCTGGGAAAAGTCAGCAGTATGTCTTTGCTTTTGGACAACTCAGTGGGTACTTAACTATTTCATGTTCTAGTCAAATTCTTTACACCTCTTTGAGAAGTGGGGGATAATCTATCTGGGGTTTGTCACTGGCATGGATGGAACGTCCTTGTCAAAAGCATTGAGCTCTATCACACGTTTTTTGAATTGACCATTTACTTACTGTATTAGTTAGGGCTCTCCAGTAAAACAGAAACAACAGACTATGTATGGATATGTGGGAAAAGATTGATTACGAAGAGCCCAGGAAAACTGGTGGCGTATGTCTGATCCAAGCCCAAAGGTCTTGGTCTGGTATCTGAGGGTAGGATAAGATGGGTGTCCCTGCTCAAGCAAAGAAAGTTGCTCTTCCTCAGTTTTTCGGTTTAGTATTTGTACCAACAATCTGGATGACGCACACCTTCTTTACTCAGTTTATTGATTCTAGAGCTAATCTCTTCCAGAGAGACTCACCCATAGGCCCAGAAATAATGTTTTACCAGCTAGCTGGTCAAGTTGACACAGAAAATTAACTGTCATACCTGCTAATCCCGAGGAACAAACTTTGTTTGCTCAGGAACATGAAATTGTACCTTAGTTTTTCTTCAAATTCAAGGTCATTGCTATTGTTTTTATTTTCAATTGGCTAAAGGAAAATTATGAATTTTAAAACCTAATTACTCCCTCAGTCCTTTGTTGAAGGAGCTATATTGGGAAATATCTCTACCAGGAAGTGAGTTCTTCCTTGAGTCGGCACTTAATCTTTCACTTGGGTTTTCCTCTGCCCAGTGCTGGGTGCTTCCTTTCAGGCCGGAGTCGAACCAGCTCCAGTCAGGCAGGGAAAGAGTGTGCTGGTGGCTGGCTTATGGGAGGCTGGAGCTGCAGATGTGCTGCTGGCCTTGGGCGCCTGGTCTCCTTGCTCCAAGGCTTTCCTGCTGCTCCTGCAGACAAACTCTGTGGGGCCTGACTGCTCTGCTTTTGGGCTCCGCCTTCCTCTGCCCTGGGAATCTGTGTCATCTCTACTTCCCTGTGGCTGCTTTCCAACCCCAAGTCCAGAGTGTTTACTTGCACCTTGTGTGTGCAAACTATCCGGTTAAATTTAACTTTTCTTTCTGAAAAGCTTGAGTCTTTGTAAAATTATGTTAAAAACAGATATTTAGAATTCTTTCATTTTACTCTCATCAAAAGACTTCTGCCTTATTGTTATGGCATCTCTCTGCTTAATATGTATATGTTCTTTATCTTTCTTGATTTTTTCAGATTGGAGGGGATAGGATTTGCACCTGGGGGCAAAATGCTGCTCCTTTTAGTAATATATACAGAAACAAATTTATTTTTTACTTTGGCTATGGATAACACTTGTTCCCCTGGGTCGATATACAAGGCCTGGTTCATAGTTCTAATTAATTAATTTTATTAACTTGGAGCTGAATGGAGGTAGCAACTTAAACAAGGAAATAAAAAGCAGTAAACCTCACTAGGCTAGTTCCATAAAACTGCTTTTTAACCAAAAGTAATAAAGCAGTCATTTACTTATTATATTTAATAAAGCAAAAGAAACAGACTATGTAGCATAGAATATCTCCAGCTTATCCACGGAATATGTGAAGGAGGGAAAGAAGAAACCAGTTTTTTTCATGTAGTGCAAGTAGCAAGTTTATTTTCTTTGACATGGAGTTAACAAAGGAATGATGCTGAAATGAGGTACAATTACAATATTTGCATATGAAAACTTTCCTCGAAACACTCAGGCAGATCTTTGTTAAAGTTACTGATTGTCAGATCAAAGAAACTGAAATTTCGACTTTGTTCACAGGAATAAAAAATTTCCATTAGTTGGAAAGTTTCAAAATGGCAACTTTCATTTGCAGTCATGATTACTAGGAGGGTGAAGCCAGGTAATCTCTTGGCTAAGACTAAGCTTTGAACAGCACTGTAATACTGTAGATATACCCGCTTTATACAACAGCACATGTATTTTGTACAGATAGTACATACACATTCTATTGTGTCATTTTTGGACATGCCTTCAACTGCTTTAGAACCCCTTACAGGGTCAACTTAACTTGAATTTAACAGTGCTAATAAGGAATGTGCCAGTCATTTCCTTATAGTTCTGAAATATAAAGTTAGATGTTTTTTGAAGTTATTGGAGAAACCTGGGAATGTATGAAAAGGAAACAAGGATATATATATGGATATTGTTAGCAGGACATCAGGCTAATGATTTCACATTCACTAACATCAAAAAAGTAAACACTACAGTGACTTAGAAAGATAGTTTTCTTAAGTACACACTGCTGAACAAATGGCCACCTACATGTTCTCCAAAGCAATATATATCATTTAACCACCAGATATAGAACAGATGAATGCCAGGAGACCAAAAAAAAAAAAAAAAAACATTAAAGCCCATTACAATCTTGAAAAAGCCAAAACTTCAAGTATGTAGAAAAAGCATTGCAATTATATATTTAGCTTTATTTTTCTAATATATACCATAATTTAAAACTATATCAAGTTACTTATATAAAAGCAATTTTTTCAAGTGTTATAGCTTAGAGCATGGCTTTATATTTGGCTTAATCACTTTTTACCAGTCTAATTTATAAAGCTCGTAATCTTGCCAGTAGGGCTTCAACTTCAGGAATAGATTGATTTTTAGAAACAGAGCCAAGAAGTTCCATTTCCTTTTTTCCGTTGCTTTCCACAGTACAGGTGGCCTTCTTCTCAGCTGCCTTGCTCCTCCCTGTAGACGGATGATTGTCTGGATTATAATTAAGCTCCTTGGTGACTGGAGTCCTTGTGGAGTTGCAATTGAGATTGTGGTATGAACGTGACCCTTCTGTCAACTGAACTTTCTGATTTTCTACAGTAAGGAAGAAAGAAACATAAAACTGTCAGTCTGATAACCAAGGACTGGGCACATTATAAAACATAAATTTGAAAGTTATTCTTAATAAACAAGTCCCCTTACATCAATGATGGTGAACCCTTTAGAGCTTTCAATGGTACTAACAGCCCGCTTGGCGCGCGTGCTGTAGGTGTTCCACCACTGCCTTAGATAGACTAAAAGAAAAGTGGAATTAAAACGAACAGGCAGAGGTTAAGAATAAACTAAAACATGATACAAATGCATCTCATTAGCAATAGTACTTATTTCCTTCTTTGTTTATGCCTGTCACTAGGTTATTATCGAAGTTTGCTTCTCTCTGTCACTCAAGTTTCTGCTTAAGCACTAGTTAAATAAAGAGGCGGTCCTTAACCATTTGATTGTAGTAGTGCCTACCCTTTTCATAGCTCTCTCACTTTCTTCTCATCTTTGCCTTCACAGAATCAAGACTCCCAGAAACAACATATACTCATTTGTCTGTTGTCTATCTCTTTACTGGAATGCATGCTCTGAGACACCAGAAATACTATTTTACCTTGGTACAAAGTAAATGGTCAATTAATATGTGTTGAGTAGAGAAATTTTCTGCCCACATTATGACCCAAGATAAGTATGAATTCTAATGAGACTTTCTTTTGGAAGAAAACACAGAAAGTTTCTAATAAAAAATTTAAAGTCAGTTTCCCTTAAAAGGAATAATGAAGTTAGCAGGCAAAATGTTAAAATTTCCTAGCAAGCCAGAATTAAGTCATAATCAAATTATTAATACACATCCAAGTATATACATACACACACCCACTGGCAAATGGTGGTGATCCTGACTTATCAAGGTAGTTAGGAGAGAGTTGTAATACCTAACGATTAAATGGTTCTGGCTGGTCAACTTCCGAGGAGATCTAGATTTTTTTTTTTTTAAGTGACTCTCATATGGCAGAAGATCATGAATGATCTCATTGATCTCAAAACTTTTATAAAACAGATACCCTCAATATTCATGTACCCTTGAATGGGGCTTGCAAATGGCTTCAACAAACTCGACATGACATTGAAGGTTTTTTGGTTATTCGCCGAGAGATGTTCCATTATCCCAGTAGTAATGACTTTGGAGCACAAGCAGTCACTCATGACAGTGTGTTTTATGTGAGTGCTGAAAATTCCAACCGAAAACAGCTTGTACATTAAAAGGTGGCTGCTGAAGATATTTACTGAACTGTCATTTCCTGACCAGGGGCTTCCAGTGATGGATGAGTATTTTACACAGTTTCTTGGACAATCTCAACAAATTTTAGAAGCATGATCACCTTTTAGCTGTTGGAAGAAAATAAATACATTTTTCTTATCGCTTGCTGTATCAGGTGGGCAATTGTTACTCAAAAATCAAAATCTAATAGAGCAGTGACTTTCTCTCAGAGTGGTTTATGTGCTGTAGCTTAGAAGGTACATAGTATGTTTACGGGAAATGGCACAGAGGACAGGATAGCTCTGCAGTGCCCATGACCACATTAGTTACTTTTTTCTAGCACCCACCTTCCTGCCCCAAAGAGTGTTTGAAAAGTGCATCTGCAGCTAAGTGCAGACTTTTAATCAGTTAACGCCCTTCCCCCAAATGATCCTATCAACTCTCGTCAGATGATTTCTCGCGAACTATTCTGTCGTGATACCTTCACGAAACTAGTTTATTCTGCTACTGGGCCGCGCTAGTTAAATGTCTGATTGCAGAGAAAAGATTATGTTGGCTAAACTATGGACCTGTGAAATGAAAAGCAATTTACGTATAAAATCCAACTTCTAGGGGTACAGAGCATCAAGCCTGATTCCATACCGTACCCAAGTGAAAAGAACATGGGATTTGAAGGCAAACTTGGGGTGAAATCCAAGCTTTTACTCGGTGGCCAGCCCTTCTGACTCTCAGGTTCTAATAACCTTAAAGAGAAGCCATGAGGACATAAGGAAATAACATGGAAATAACAAAGGAAATAACATGGGTGGTGCCCACATACCAATGAAGCAGGATATGGGGACATGTCCAGATGGTTTTTTTCTCTAAAGATGCAGGTTTTAACATCCGCTTGCCTTCTTGCCCCTTTCCTGGCTTTCTGAGGGAGGGCGTAGGGCCATTCAGAGGTGCCGACCTCTCTGACTTTCTGGTGACTGCACCAGCGAGGGCTTGTGCCGTCTTACAGGTAGCGTGGGTTCATGTAGCACTCTGACTCATAAAGCACTGGCCACACTTTAAATGTTACCACCCTCCCTGTATGATTGGGGGGTAAAAGCAAAATAAGGTTAAGTCAGCTGCTTACACTCAGTTACTAAGTCAGTGGCAGAAGCCAAATGCTGTCTCTAGAGATACTGAGGCCGACTTAAATCTGATAAGCTTTTTGCCAAAGATAAGTGCTAAGTAATTCAAAGCAAAGTTTCCTAACAATGAAGTCCTCTACTGATACTCTGAAATGCTATCTGACACACTGAATCCTCAAGTAACTTTATATCTATGTAAACTGCGTCATCACAGTAGGTCCCACGTCTCACTGTAGTTCATGACTATGAATTTCAAACATGACCTGCACGCCACTGCATTCCCTAGTCCGTTCATTCTTCCACTCTCCCGGAGAACTAGTTCATAGCTTCTCTTTTCAAACCTCCAACATGATCTTCTGTGCACACATTTAATTCATTCACAGTAGCAAAGAGACCCCTGCTACATCCACACAGTGCACTCACACGTTCCTTTCCCCTTCTTGATCCTGGAAGATCCCCCTTCTGTGTTACTCTTAGGATGAACTCTCAGAAGTGCCACTATTGCAAGGCTTTTCTGTGGCAGCTGCACTGGCTGTACTGCACTCTGAAGGCTCCTTCTCCCCATGGTCCTGCCCGCAGCATGCAGGTATGCTGTGAAAACCCTGACCTTCAGCGAGAAAAACTCAAAAACATCCAACTACTTTTCTCCATACACTGCTCCAGTTACCACCTCAATTCTCGCTCCCTTTATAGCAAAACATCTTGAAAGAATTATCTGTGCTTTCCTTGCAATTCCTCTTTACTCATTTTTCTTTTGAATCCACTCTGGTCGTGCCTTTCACCCTTCATTCTTCTCAAATGGTTCAAGATCACTAATGAATGATGTGTTGCCAAAAGCAAGGATTGCATATCCATTCAGACATCTTGGTTCACCTTTACTGGATCTATACCAGATCCAAGGATGAAATGCCCAGCAGAGCCTGGGTTTTTCTTTTAGTGTTTGTCTTTGAACTTCTTTGGAGGCTTATGTGAATAACAATGGGTGGGCCAATGCAAGCAAGAGCATTTCCACCTTTTTGAGAAACTCAGATAGCAGCTGTCAGGTCGCTTCAGAGACGGAAGGATGAGAGTTGGTATTTAACTCCTCTGTGGTTTCAGGTGGAGAATTTTTCATGAGAAGCAACAGATAAGATGATATAAAAGGGAAAGAGGCCATTCCTGAGGCCACTTAAGAAATAATGACATTGCATAAGGCCTTCTTGTATGATAAGTTTAAAGCTCAGTTAGAAGTTGCTAGATTACAACTTTTTTACCCCAGGACTCACATTTCCCTCTTAGCACCCTCTAAGTCTCTATCCTGGTCCTTAGCTTCTTTCTGCTTTGTTCTCAGCCACCGGGAGACCAAAACTATGGAACTGAGGGAGCCACATCTTAAACTGTAAAACAGCTGAGGCTGGGAAGGAAGAATCACCTATCCCACTGCAAGCAGAGAAAATGATATCAGGTAGAAAACGTTTTCAAGGTAGAAATTCACTTTGCTAGAAAAATCTTGGCATAAGATCTTGGATTTAAGGCCAGGTGTTTTTGCTATGACTGTTACTTTAAAAGTTTGTGTTGGTAGGTTTGTATGAGTTTAACTGCAGACCTAAATTCCATGCAGAAACAGGCGCTTTGTTTCTAAGTGGTTGACTGCCAAACCAGAGAGGGCTGACAACCTTGTAAATCAGAAAGAACTCTATGTAGGTGTTCTACATAGGTGTTCAGAGGCATAAATAAATTGTAATGTGATGTCAATGGGCTCATCCTTTACGTATGAAATTAGTTAAAACAAATACAAGGTGATACACATGGAGTCAGGGAAAGGTAACACTGGGGTGGCAATAAAAGAAGCATTTCTATTTCCCCTCAAATCCTTACCAATACCCATTTAATAATGAAAACTAAAAAATATTAAGGTAAAGAAAGATGATTGCTTAATTCTCCAAAGGGAGTATGTTTGTACTATTTTATGAATCAAATCCGAGGCTTTAAATTTTTCACTTCAGGGTGTTAGAATGGATGTCTGTGCGTGTTATATCTAGGATTCCTACCAATATCCAGGGTCACTGGTGAGGGTGTTACAGACAGGCAGAGAACCAGCTGCTATTCCCAGCACCAACTCAGTAAAGGGATCTAATTCATTCATCTTGTATTTGTATTTCTGGAGAAATAAATAGGATGAGAATACATGCTATTTTCCTTTAAGAAGATTCTTTATTTCCATTTATTAGCTCATATGATTCTTACTATAAAGACTGATCTGGCGCCCCACCAGTCCCTGAAACTGAATGAGAACTCTTAAGTACAGAGATCCCGCTGGACCCACAATCAGGGCTGCAAACCATGTCCAGAGTTCCACATGACCTTTGGCAGAGCAGATCTGGATGACAAAGAAAGCTAAAAACAAAAACAGAGAAAGAAAACAAACAAAAAACCTGAACTCCACCATCCTGCACTAACATGCGTTGTTTCTTGAGTAACACAAAAGACACCGGAAACTCGTAAAGAACTGAATAGAAATATTTGTACCTTGGCATCTAAATGGGGGAAATATTTCAGCCAGCTGTTGTTACGCTTCCGGAGCTAGGAGAGGAAAGCTGAGGCCCTTGAGGGAACCCTCTGCACTGCAGGAAAGATCATTCCCTTTAAGTCAGTATTGATCGCCCGTCACACTGTGGTTCTAATGGGCCCTGGCTTCTTAGAAGTGCCAGCTCTCAGATGAAAAATGAAATTGAGGCTCCTGCCTTTTGTGGTCAATGGTGAGCCAGTGGCAGCCTTGACAGTTGGAGGACTACGGAACTCTGCTGTCCTAACATGACTGCGTCCCTTCGGTCTCCCTGAAATGTGTTCTTTACAATTCTTTACTTTTTGATCTTGATCTTAACTATTACTTTAACCTACTAAGGAACGATTTTGTTTCACCCCAGCAATGGTTTTACTTTGGTGAAAGGAAAAAAAAAAAACAAAAAACCACCCATAAATAGGATTTGTAAAGTACCACAGGCTGTCCGTGATAGGGAAGTGTATGACAAACATGTTTTTAATTTATACAATAACCAAAGTTGGTGCTGGGCGCTAGCAGCCCGTACCCCCGTGGCTTTGCTCACTGTTGATTTACTGAGGCTGTAAATAATTGTCTTCCCTTGGTTTCATTTTGCTGTTTGTCTTATGCACTGAAAATATACAAACACGATAAAAAGAGCAAAAAAGCATCTTGTGTATGGTTAAATTCTTTTAGGAGTACCAAGAAACTCTTATTGAAACCAATTATGTAAAAATAACAACCAAAAAAAAAAATCCCCCCAAAAAACAAAAACAAAAAATCCCACTTACTCCCCCAGCCAAATAAAATAGACAAAGCAAATGATTTAAAAAAAAAAAAAAAAAAAAAGGTATCTTAGGAAAGAGGAGATAACAACGAAGCCGGAAGTTCTCTGCAGAAACTCCTGTCCCTCTACTGAGACTTGTTCTCTACAGGCAGCATTTGAAAGCAGCTGCCAGCTGGCCATTTCCGGTGCTGGGCCTTCCTCACAGCACGGGGCTGGAGGAAACCTCAGGGCCAGGGTGGGGCAGGCTCTGAGCGCAGCACAGGACAGCCGGTCAAGTCCGGCTTGTTTGCTCTGGAAACTGTGTGATGTAAACCCTCCCATTCAGAAGCTGCTTACCCTTCTGACTTGTAGTACAAGACTTGAGTCGGAACACACACACAGCCGCTGCTTTTTCACCTTTCCATTCGATTCTTAGCAAATCCCAATCTGGCTTTCCTGTACATCTCTACTGAAACTACTACATAGCAGACTACCCAGATTCTCAAAATTCCTAAACTCAATGAACTTTTTTCATGCCTCATTTTCCCTTGACACCTGTAACATTTTAGAATGTGCGTAACTGCAAATTTGACTGGTTTTTGTCCCAGTACCTAGGAGGCAGGCTCTAAACTTTTAGAATTTTGTTAGTCATATTGGGACACTCAGACCTATAGTTTGACAACATGAACAGATAGATTATGCTAACTAGGTGACTCCTGCTGTGCTTCTAGGCAATTTATGGTACTGAATGACCTGCAATGGGGGTTGGCCAAGCCAGAAAGACAATCATGTGACTAGAAGGTTGAGTTTTTAAGCCAAGTACTATCAGCCTGGTCTCTGAAAAGGACAGGGGCTGGAGTTTAAGTTTAGTTATATGGCTAATGATTCTATCAGTTGTGCCTAGTAATCAAACCTCGATACAACTCAGGACACTGATACTCACGGAGTATTTTCTTGGGTGGCAACAGAGTTGTCCCTGGGAATCCATAGAAATTGATTTTGTGACCAAAATCTGAAAATGTTCAAGCTACTTATATAAAATGACTTAGTATTTATTTGCATAGACCTACACGTATTCTCCTATATACACCTTAAATCATCTCTATTATAATACCTAACATGTAGATGTTCTGTAAGAAGTTGTTATACTGTCTTGTTTAGGGAGTAACAAGGAAAAATCCCTGTACGTGTTCAGTACCGATGCACTTTTTTCCTGAATATTTTCAGTCCAGTGGGCGGAACCCATGGATCTGAAATCCACGCATGTGGAATACTGACGATGCGTGTCGCATCACACTTGGATGTGCCAAGAGGATGAGATGTCCCGGGAGACAACAGAAGCTGCAAGTGTTTCTCCCTTTCGCTGGTTCTGATCTGCATCATTTTTGTTTAATTAAGCTGTAATAGTACTGTGCTTTTCTGAATTTTCATTCTAGTAAATTATTAAAACTGAAGGGCTAATAGGAACCGCTGAGTTAGTAGTCAGTTGGTCACAAGGGAAGGTGGCTGGTGTAAGAAATACGGACACTCCTTTGAAGACAGGAGGTATCCCGAGTCCTGGTGAATGTTATTCCTAACTTAGAATATTATATTTATATATTTGACATCAAATGATCATGTTCATAGTTTGCAAACACTTTTGAATATATCCACCACACATTTGATTCTAGAACACCCTTGTGAGAGAGGTGACATGGGTATATTTACCTTCCTTTACATAAAGCTGAGGAAGCAGACAGCTTTCAGGCAGAGTCAGAGACAAAATTCAAGTCCTCTGACTCCTGGTTAACATGTTCCATCAATGGTATGTCCCTTTACCATGTTCAGTCTTCTACTACTTCCTGATGATTTGCTCTGAATCTTTTCTGGTAATTTATTTAATCTTCCCACTAGTCCCAAATCATCAGAACTCTCAGCGTAGCCATTTCTCACAGATACTGGTCCGGGCCCTTGTCCCCCACTTCTACACTCTTCTCCAAGATCGCAGCTTCATTCCTTTCCTTTGGGAAGAGGTCTCCACATCTGTACGTCCAGCCTTAGCAACAGAGCTTCAAAACCAGGTCCACATGGCCGCTCTAAACATTCCAACATAAATGCCCTGCTGTTTCTTCAGATAACACATTTTCAAACCAAACTTTCACATCCAAAACTGCTGCCAGTTCTGCTGTTGCTGACAGCTGTTTAAGGCTACCGTGTTTTGTGATCACTGATATGTGGCTTAGCAGCTACTCAAGTAAATATTCCTAAAACTGCCTGTCAGCTGGTAGATAGGTGGTATATAATTTGATCTGCTGATCTGGTGTTTCACGAGGAAGAAGGTAGAGAAATAACACGGGTATGATCTGACAGTATGGTTATTAAAACATACTATATGTCTAATAAGTTCTTTATATGCTATTTAAACATTTTTTACAATCTTAAGACAGGTATTAGCATCCCATACAGTATTATAGATAAGGAAATTGAGGTTAGATAGGCCCATGCATTGCCAAGGCTGAACAGTCTTTGCTGTTTGTCTCTGGCAAGATCCACGGAAATGGCAGTATGTGATTAGGTCATGGCAAGCAGACATATTATAAAATAGAAAAAGTACTTCACTACAACAAAGGGTTCTGGAAAAGGGTGATTCTCAGCGCTAATGACTTGGGTACTATATCAAAAAGTAGCCAGGTAAATACTTTAGAACCTACACATTATTCTGAAGCTATTTCTAATCAGTATTTTACAGTATGACTAAATATTTTCCTTTGTTTCTTATACGTCTTAGTTCAACATTTATTTCAAGTGTACAGATGTTCCTGAATGAGTAACATGCTATTTCTACTCAATTTTATTTTGATTCAGAGAATCATGGAAATTTGGACTGAATAGAACCATCTAACCAATGTTTAAATTCCATTTATTCAGTTTCCTATCAAGTGGATATCCAGCCTAAATTCGAGGAAAGAGGCCTCACAATCTCATAAGGTAAGTCATTCTTCCTTTGGACAGCTTTTCATCTAGTGTTTGACTAACTTTTTCTATCAGAGCTGCATGAAGTAAAGGGAATTCCTCTTCCACCCACCAGCCCTTCAACTGATTGAAAACAAGCATCATATTCCCCCGATCTTCTCCAAGCCAAACAGCTCTAGTCTCTTCTAGTTCCCCTGGGGATGACGAGCTGGAGTTATGGCTAAGTTAACTCAGTGAGTGTTCGGCTCTCTATGCTAGGTGCTAAGTCCCTGAAACATTTAGGGTCCTTGTCATTTCTGCTGTGAACATGCAATATCATATGCATTTGGTAATTCAAACATTCTGGAAAAGACACCAAAACCAACTAAGGTATCAAGTACTATAAAATAATACATGTACAGTACATGTTTACAGAATCCTTTTGATTACATCCTTTTAAAAGGTTCATATAGGTTGATACTTGAGATTGTCAGTATATGCTTAATACGAATCTGTTTAGAGAACTCAGTCCTGGGATACACTTGTGTTAAAGAGTATTTTCTACTAAAAGAATTTTATATGTAACTGTGTACCCAGAAATGTTACTTTACTTCTCTCCAGTCTATCACTAAATAAATATTACAGCAATCATATACAACATAGTACTATGTTCAAGTAGTAACAACTTTACCTCATATTCATCTACCTGTGATCTAACGTGTTGGAACACGAGCCCGAAGGCAGGCGTCTTGTCCGTTTTATCCACCCGGAGTGTTGCCGAGCCTCTGCACAGTGCCTGTCTTGTGACTGGGGCTTGCTCCTCGTTCCTTGAGTGACAGTCCCTAAGCATGGCACAGCTTTATTACACCCCTTCATTTAATGTTTTGTATTAATTCGAAGAAAATACTTTGGAAAAATAATGTCTGGATAAAGGTTAAGCTGATCACATATCATTTTGGCTTAATTATTTTTGCTTTCTGGCACTTTGAGGACACAGAATTCAGTCTAGAATAGCACTGTCCAATGGAAATAAAATGAAAGTCATACATGTAGGCTATATGCAACATGAAGATTTCTAGAAGTCACATTAAATGTTGAAAAAAACCAGGTGAATTAATTTTACCTAATATGTAATATTATTTCAAAAATACATGAGTGTAGGCCTTGAGTTTGATCCTCAGCACGAGGGGAAAAAAAAAAATTCAAGCAGTCTTCTTGCAAATGCTCAAGAGCCTCTTCTGACTGTTGGTTAGCATGCTGGATGGTGCAGATCTAGAACCTGGAGTTTCCAACAGTGCTATTACCTGTAAAAACTGGGGGATTGAGTATCTTTACAGAAAATGTCAGTGATGAGAAACTTTATCTCAAGTTGGATTTGTACTGTTAAAAAACTAATAAATGTTATTAAAAATAATTCAGGCATTCTGACAAAAAAACTTTTAAAACTTTAGTTAAAAGTTCAACTTTCCTCACCCCTGTATAGGTTAATAAACTTGGCTTTTTCTGTATCAGAAATTGCATGCTAATCATTGGTAAGTCATAAACTAAATACATGCTCTTTGAACTTCATACAGAAGTGTAGAATGAATTACATATATAAATGTATCTTTAATATTGGAGGAAAATCCCCAAATAGATAACCTATCGAGTTTGAGTAGTATAGTGAAAGAACACTTATTAATGGAATCAGTTATTATAGAGGGAAAAACAACCTTGTGAAAGAATGCAATGTTCTAATTTCATTGTGATTTCATTTTTATAGAAAGGAACAATTACACATTTCTCAGGATTTTGTGAATGGGAGAATGGACAACAGCTAACAATTAAAAACACACTCATGAAATTTGAATTCTAATAATGACAAGCTGAGTGCTGCTATTGTTCATATTCTGACATGTTAATCAAGCTGCCTGAGCATGAGGGGACTAGGGTACCCTTCAGAGCTTTCTGTACTTTTACTTCACAGTTTTGTGCATGTTGGGTTAATCATGCGAGTCAGAGGGATCTAACTTACTAAATGTGATTCGCTTCCTTTCCAAAATGAAGTTGGCCTCAGTTCCTTGCCACTCGCTTATTCATATTGGATCGGGACCCACACTGGGGTGAGGTCTGCAGAGTTACGGCCCACAGATTCGCCTCTTTTGATTGCTCTAGTCACAGTACAGCAGCATTACCTTGTGCTGTTTTGGCGGTACCAAGTCTCATTATGAAACCTGAAACTATTTCTGAGATTTAAGTTTCATGCATTTCTAGAAACTGAACGAAATAAAGAAAAGCTGGCGTGAGTCACAGACACTACCTTCGAGAGAGCAGCTCAGGCTAGTACACTACTGCCTCCTACCGTCGGTTTGAGGAAAGTGAGTGCGTCAAAAGACCACACTCAAACTTACAGATTGATAGATAACCGGCCTTCTGCCCCTAAAGAACACATTTTGTACAGGTAACTTTGGAAGAAATGTGGATGTGTTCTGAATTTCTCAGAATTTATTCCCTACTTCAGCTCCTAGATTTGTGAGAAAAACCTAGCGAACACCTTGAGCATGGATCTTACTCCACCACAAGAAAAATTTTAAAGGTAATTCACAAGACATCTGTTCCTTTAAAATTATATTTTACATTATTCTGTTTATGTTTACATTTTTATCTTCTTCCCTTGTTCACTACAAGGCCTTACATCATGTCTCTAGGAGAAGGCAAGAGAAAAAATATCTTTATGATTTAAAAATCTTTTAGTAGCATCCTTCTAAATAAAAATATCAACATCATAAGACTTAAAATAATATAGTAGAAATATAACAACTCAGTAAATCTGGAGAAGTCTTCACTAGCTTTAAGTAATCTAACATGCGGGAAGTACATGACAACTGACAGTAAATATAAATTGCTCATTTCTACAATGAGCACATTTGGATCAATGACTTGGGGGTTGGTTGTAGCATCCCTTGTGCTCACACTGCAGTCTGATTTCAGATGGTTTTGGCTGAGTTAAAGAATATCACCCCTCATATTAAAGGTGAGATTTTTGATCGGCAAATTGAGTCAGGCAAAGAAGACCTTTCTTTGAAGCTGCTCCCTTTAATGAGGAGAACGGTAAAAAGAATAGGTCAATGTCACTTCACTTATTTTCTTGCAAATAAAACACCAGGTTTGGTTTCTATGAAACCCCAGGCTGCACTGAGATCTCTAAAAAATTGGTTTCTGTAAACAACTCATTTTTAATGCTGCCCTAGGCTGAACAGGTTCTTCTGAAGACTCTGTGGACACACAAACCGATCGGACCACACAATTCCCTCTTTCCATTTACTGCTATAGATTCCTGCCGCAGGCTTCTCCTACCAGCAGGGACTGTTAACTCAAAAGACCCGCTTCCACTGTCTTTCTGGGGCTTTGGAGTATCTCCTGTCTCTATGGTAACACGAGACACAAAGCACCAGAAATATACCATACAGTGGACAGAAGAGGAAGAAATCAGAGTGCAGTACTCTCAGCAAGCTAAAGAAGGTGCTGATAGCAGGAAAATGGACAAGAAGGAATGATAGGATAATCGTTCCTTGTTCTATTCCTCATCGTCCTCTTAAAACAGCTATAAGAGTGTCAGCACAGAAGCAGCCCCGGAGTATATGGAACTTTAGAATCCATACGGTACTTGAAATTTTTAAAATATATTGGAGACTCAATGACCATAAATGTCTAGCGATTCACAGTTCATTAAACTATTGAGGTAAGGTAAGAGTTCTCTCTTACATGAGACATAAAGTATGAAAAATTATAAACATTCCAAATATGGCTTATGAAGACACAGAGGAAAATATGTTATCACGTGGTAACATGCTTTCTTTTCAGCTTTTGCTTTTTTTCAGTGGGGCATCATTTTAAATATAGTGTCTGTAAGTTCGGTATTTCAGAATAATCACAGGGTTTATGTCTCAAAATTGTTCGTATATTCCAGTCAGTTTCCTGGTCACAAACGGCACTCAACTCAGTTGTCAAAAAAACATGGTAGGGGCTGGCGATTTAGCTCAGTGATTAGAGTGCTTGCCTTGTAAGCACAAGGGCCTGAGTTCGATCCCCGGCACCACAAAACAAAACAAAACAAAAAACATGGTAAAGTAAATGAGGGACAGTAAAGCTATCATTTGAAAATATTCAATAGATCATAAAAGATCCATTATTCATGTAGGCATCTAATAAAGATATACATTACCATACACAAGTATTCTCTCGACATTTTAAAAACACCTCATGCAGCTATGAAATATTGCTGAGCGTAAGGCACAAGGAGCTGGCTAGAGCGCGGGGATATCTACTAAAGATGCTGTGGCGGGTGCCGGGTCACCAGCCCCGGGGCGGGGTCGGCTCACACATTTCAGGCGGCCCCCCCACAAACACAGAGTAAAAAGGTAGCTCTGAACTATGTCTTCTGAAACGGATCCCCAACAAACTAGGAACTTCAGAGAACCTAATAAACACTCACCCTTGGAACTCTACCATTGGATCTGAGAAGATACTCCCTCCCCCTATTTTCGAACCCCTTCAGCAGAGATGCAGCTATAAGCTACAGCCACTAGAGGTCAGGCAGTTACAGCCGTCACCAATCACGAAACTTCTGAGCAACGTAGTAACCCGGATAACTTCCAGTGATTTAGAAAAGATGGAACATGGCGCCTTATCTTAGAACTATCATGTATGATATTAGAACATCAGCTAATTCTATTTCTAAAAATTTAAGTTTTTTCAAATGATGCCCCCTTCCTATACTGGATCTCGTTTTATTTGGAAGGCGGGGGAAACCACTGTGATTAATAGAATCTAGAAGTCTTTGCAATTCATGGCATCTCATGGTACGGAAAGCTGCTGGCATAAACACAGAAGCAATGTGTCCTGCAGTTTTAACAAGTCCATTTGGTAACCATAACCCCCATGAACCTTCCAGCTGGAATCATCTTATCTAACATCTATTTTCTCTTGGTATATACAAACTTTATCATCTTATGCATTGATAGTCCTACTCATGAGAGTAAAGGTTAATTACAATGGAGGCAGTCACTCATCTGTTCAATGAGGATAAGGTTTTCTATGTGACAACAAATATAAGTTAAAAATAATAACTTTGAACTATAACATAATCTACAAATATAAAACTCAGATTTAACAAAATACAGTTCTAACAAAAATTATATTCACCTTATCACAGTCTCATTAATAAAATAATTGTTTGCAAATTTCCTCGCTGCCCGTTTTGGGCTATGTTTTACAAAAGACTACTAATAAAAATGATACTAATATGTTTGGGCACTTAAGTGCCAGGTCTGCACAAGGCACTTTCCAGGAACCATCAAATGGCCTAATGAACTTTGAGGTTTATTTTCTTCAGTTTACACAGTAGGGAGGGTTGGTCTGAAGGGTTTAGAAACTTGGCCCATGAGTAAAGGCAGAACTCTGTCTCAAGTCCAAGTCTTCTGATTGAGCTCCTGGCTCCAAACTATAGCACTGTTGTTTAACATTTTAAAACTAAGTGCTAAAGGAGATACATGCAACATTCCTATATTAGTATAAAGAACCAAAAGGGAACTATGCGTCACTTCATTTTTACTGATATTGTTTCTGACAAATGTCTTAAAAATCGATTGAGCTCTTAGGTAGAACAAGGAATATTTACTTCCGGGGGTTTGCTTGTATAGTATAAAGTCCCGTCTACACTTGAACTTGCTACATAACTAGTTATTCACAGAAGCAGCAAAATCCATGGCCCAGATTCAAGAGGACATTAGTACACTCGAAGCTAGTTATTTCTGACATTACTGCATATATAAAACTTTTTATTTAAGAAACACTATGCAGCTGGCAAACTGGCTCCAAGTTGAGAATCCAGAGTTATAAAATTACTTTCTGATTTTTCAAAAATAAAATGAGCTAACCATCCCTTATGTTTCTTTGGTATAATGCAGAACACGAAGTGGACAATATGTTAAGTGTCAGGGATATAGCAGAGGATGAAGAGACACGGTCCTTGCCTGCAATCTAACCACATCTCTCTCTCTCTATATATATATCTACAAAGGAATTGCTTACACTCTAACCACATCTGTATGTGTGTAACTACAAAAGTATTTGCTTATGACTGCCCTGTATAACAAGGAGAAACAAGAATAGCTCAAAATGTTTTGAGTTACTATGAGGTGTGAATGTTTTAATTTAAAAACATTATTACAATAGGACATATTGCTAGCATTACCTTCAAAATACTCATTATTTTGAAAATATTTATCCCATTGTCCTTGCCACTTTTGAGGTAGCTTCAGAAGTCCTCTTTTGTTGACTGTCTTTGGTTGTGTTGTTGTAGCTACTTTGATATCCCAAATTAATTGAAAACATTTACCTTTCATGGTCATTTTGACTTTGGGAAAGAGCCAGAAGTTGAATGGTGCCAGATCTGATGAGTAAGGTGAATGAGGACATACTATAATGTTTTTATGAGCCTGCTTTTCTGTTGGATGATACTGGGCTGGCATTCCCCATATTTTTGATCACACCTAGTAAAGACACTCACAAAGGGGGACTTCCAGAACTGCTTCTGAAAGAGGCAAGAACAACTGGATACATGTGTTCAAAGTGAGAGGGAATATTCTGATGGGGATTACGGGCAATGTGTCTTTTACTGTAAGTGTTTCTTATTCAAATATTCACTGTATTTTTTTTTCCAGCATACCCTGTACACCATTTTCAAAAATGCATTATTTAATATGGTTTCTGGCAAAATCAAGATCCTTGTCTCTTAAATACTAAGCACAAAAGTTGAATTGCTGTGGTGGGGGAGGTCATTGGTACTGGTAATGAAGAGAACATAAACAATGCGAAGGTAATAGAGATTGTGGCTTGTGTCTAGATGTGCCCCAAAGCCTTGTGTGGTCATAGGTAGGGTTTTTTGGAGGTGGGTGAATGTAGGGTGTGTGATGGTAGGATTAAGGTCCCCCGCCCCCGCCACCCGGGTGTGAATGCTACCCACCCTAAGGGCAGGTACCAGGGTGGATATAAGGGACAGAAAGAGGACCGTTCCTCCCCACGATGCCTCTCTGCCACACCATCCTGCCTGGGGGCCAGCTGACTATGGACTGAAACCTCTAACCTCCCCCCCTTTAACTCATGGGTGTCAGGTATTCTGTCTCAACAAAGAAAAGTAAATAAGATTGAGATTAATCTTCTAAGAAGAACTAATGAAGTGGGCTATTTGGAGGGATTAACTGAAAGACAAGAGACAAGGAGAAAAAGGACAATGTGAAGAAATGCAGGTATGGAGGGATCAACACCAGGGCAGTTTACAAAGGCGGAACTTTAAGGAGGTAATGGATTTATAATCAGAAGGTCTGAGGCGGGGACCCCTGTGTGGCAGACGTCGTTGAGAATAGCGGCTGCCTCTCTCACTGAGATCGCCCTTATTGTCACTCTCCTTGTGGCCAGTGCCATGCTACTGGGAGCAGAATTACCTGACTAAATCGGTCTCTCTGGATCTGTCCCCAGGAGACCTGTGCTCTAGGAGTGCATTCTCTTCACCGTGGGAAACCCCATGGGAAGTTCTTTGCCATAGGATGTCGTTTCTGGTACAGGATATCACCTCTCGGGCAGTCTCCTTAATCCCCCTCTTCCTGCTATCTACCGCTACAAAGCGCTATCCTGTTCCTTCCTAATATCTACCATAAACATGTGTCTGTGTCATTATGCATTTAACGTCTGTCTGCTCTGCCACACTCTACAGAAGAAGGTAGAAGAGCCTTAGTCCAATGGTGATGATGATAACCCCACCATTTACTTTGCCTGTCTGGGTACCAGACATGATAATGGGCTTTGATAACGTTTTCCCAGTTCTTTCTCACAGATGTATAGAGTTGTATCTCTCTCACACTGGGGAAGGAAAAAAATTAGGACCAACAGACCAGCTAATCTCTGTGAGACCATGACAAGGTTCCTGGTTTGTTGCTGTGACTCCTTTGTGGTTCCCTGGAGAGGGGTCTGGTGGTTTCTTCTGGCAAATTAAAAGCCCTTTCTTGGGAGGCAAGGTTAGCTTTATCCTTTTCCTTGCTGTCTCTACAGATTTGGTTTTAACAGAGCTTACTGCTAACAGCCACCTTTTTGTTTATCAAGCGGTACACTTATTGATTTGTTTGCTCTTTAGATTTACATGAAAGAGAACCAAAAACAGGTTCCCCTGCTTACCTGGTTGGTTGCAAATTGTATATCTGTGACCACTCAGAAGAGGGGTCCTGTGACTATGTGAATTTAGATATGAAACGAAAAACCGTAAGGTTTTTTCTTGGCTGTGTCACCCCTTCACATACCCTTGAGGAATTCCCTTAATCTCTCTGAACTGCAGCACCATTTTTTTTTTTTTTTAAACTAAGGATGACCAAATCAGTGAAACCTACCATGGATTTTTACACAGAGTTGTTTGAAATGCACAGATCGCCATATAAATTTAAGCTTGTCAGTAAGGGACCTTATCACAAACCATGAAAGTGACTGTGATCAGGCCTCTTCTGGTGGTTACAGCAGGTAGATAGTAACAGACAAACTGAAAGACAGGTAACTCTGGGTTAAAACAGAACCAGCAGTGATTTGGGATCAAGCTATGTCTTTTAATGTAGTGAAGAAAGAAAGGGAATTTCATTTCTAAGACTGTCAGTGTAATCTGTCTTATCAGGACACTGGTTTATATTTACACGGAGCATCATTAGCTTTACATGATAAACCTGTGATGTGTATTTATGTGCTGATTTAATGGGGATAGGGTGGGCGGATATCCAAATTTGGAATAATATAGTGGGTGAGAATGGGAGCTATAATGCTTATGAATTACAGCTCTTCATCATGTCAAATAATCTGACAGCTTCCCAGCTATCCTCTTACAGCATGGTAACAGCAATAGACTTAAAATCAAGTTTGAGGAGTCCAGGGACCTGGAGGTATCAAGGTAAGAAAGAGGCTATGAAAAGACTTTTTGGAGGAAGGAGAGTCAGGGTGGAAAGAGGATTTTCCTTTCTTAGAGCCAGAGAGACATTTTACATTTCCCTAAAATGCTAGTGCTTTTGTGAACAATTCTTCTTCCACTGTCACCTTCAAGTATCTTGAAAGAGACACATCTGTGACTCTTTTTGTGAGTAATAACACATTATGTTCATGAATAAACAAGGAATGAAGAAAGACTAAAAAGAACCACTGAAAGCTTTTTTCTAATTAAATCTAAGCCCTCCTGTTCTTGTATTCTTACCTTCTCTAAGTGTTTCCCTAGTATTGCTGGCTGTCAAGTACAGGTGTCACAGAAGCAGGTGTGTGGACATGGTGGCCCACACGGTATCCACTGAACACTTCTGGGAGGTAGTTACTGTTCATTTCTATTCGCCAATAAGGAAATTGAGCCCAGAGGTTAAGTGGATTACTCTAGTTGGCAGAACTAGAATGAAAATTCAAAGTCTCGGTTTCAAGTGGTATACTGTCATTGTCTCCTGGATGACAGATACATTTTGTGAAAAGGGGGCGGTGTTTATTATACGAGTGGTTGCTTAATATGAAGAGATGATGAATAGAGATGAAAAGGGGATACTGCGGTTGACTGCGTGGAGAAAGGATAACACAGCAGAGCTGCTGGAGATCAGGCAACTCTAAGTGTACAGAGTTTATAGGAACAGTTTGAGTAGCAAAAAAATAAAGAAGTTTGCTGATCATAATCTTGCTTTTCTATGGAAACTATTTGGGGACTGATGCACTGTTTTGAAATTTCTGTGCTTCTCTTTTATTTGGTTTTAATCTGACATAAACTGAAACCATTCAAATTTAACATTTGAGCAGTTACAAGTTGAAAATCTTCAAACTAAATGTACCACTGCCTGTGACTTTGTTATTTAGGCTCAGTCATCAGTCACGAAATGGATAGTTTGTGATCTCTCAGATTCTTTTCCATTTTAAAGGTCTTTGATTCTATAAGGAAAATGACAATAAAAATATGATACATATTTGCTTTCTTCCTATAGAAGAAAGATTAGATAAAACCCAGAAAATGTGAAGCTCAGTCATTCATTCATCTTTTCTTGGGAACAGGCAGAACCCTAATTTCAGACAATTATTATTACAGTGCAGTTTAAATTATAAATACGCCAGTTACTCCAGGCCTTATTTACTCCCCGAGAGACGTCATGTATACCTTTCATCTTACACTGTAAGAATAACACACAAAGGCTATCTATTCACAATGTTCCACTTGAAAAAGGGAAAAAAATCAGCTCACAGGCAGTTGTCAGGCAAGAGTGCTCATGGGTTCTAAAAGAATAAATAGTAAAGCACTTGGGCTCTTCAGAAAAAGGTACAAAAGGTACTGCTATTTAATAAACTCAAGGTCTTTTCCTATTGAGATAATGTATAAAATAGATTCCTGACAAAATGATTTTTTTTAGCATACTTATGTTAAATACCCATTAGCTTTGTTGTACCAAATACAATTTCTGAGATCCTTTGGACTGGAAATACAAGAAGTTTTGCAAAGAACAAGAAACTTCTGCCTGGCTTGTGTCAGAGGGCTACTGGTTTGCACACCCGGGGTAAGCACATTGGAAAGCAGACCCTAACATCACACAGCCTCAGGCAAAACCATGTGCACCAAAGCGTTACAGAAACAGCCTTCTGAAGTAGAACAGAGCGCTGGCACGACAATGAAAAACACTGCGAAGACCAGAACCTCTCATGATCTTTGACAGTGATGATATATAAAACAGCAACGACTTCAGAGCCGAGGAGGGGCCGGGGGTCCATGTAAAAGCACCATCCATTTCTCTTTGTTCTTAGTGGGGCTTCCCCAGGAAGAATGAGTCTAGACCAATAGGCAGTATTAAAAACAAAAGGTTAGAGATCATCATGGGACATTAATTATGCAAAAGAAGGCAAACTGAATTTAATCAGAAGCAGCAGAGTCGGTGCAGGAAGAATTTTCTCTTTCTGACAGAAGCAGTTAGGGAAACATTTATGGTAATACTGCAGCATCTGCTGATTACAGTCAAAGCTGCAGGACACCAGCGTTAAATCACTGTGCCACCCTGACAGCTCCTGGGTACTCCAGTCACATCGAACAGCAATTTACAGTGAAATTCATCCAAGTCGAAAAATCAGCCAACATGTTCAAAGCAGTGAGAAATAACTTAGTTTGGACTTTTTTTTTAATTAAAAAATTATAAGATGGAATTGTGGCTGATACAACTTTTGATCCAATACATGTATGTACATATGTATATCTATATATCTATCTGTCCTCAACAAATGTATATATTTTAAAAACTACATGAATCTTTATATCTATTAATGTACTTAGTAATCAGCAAGGTTTTGCAATTTATTGGAAGAGTTTTACGAAGTCAAAAATATAGGAAGAATTTTAACTTTTTAGATAAGAAATCATGAAAAAATTTGACACTTCCGGTTAGCGTTTTAAAGGGATCTACTGAAAGGACTCAGTAATTAGAATAATTTTTATATAAGTGTAAGTTGGTGGTTTTACCTGTAAGCAAATAAAGGTAAGATATGAAGTTCAGAGGAAGAATGAACCACAAAGTTGTCGGATGACAGGTGGGACCCCCACAGGCCCTCATTCTCCATCAGGGAATTGCCAAAATGCTCATTAAAATAATGGAATACTACAGATATTAATGACTTTTCTGCTGGTCAAAAACACGCTGGTGTTTAAATTTGAATCTTTGAATGACACAAGAACCCAGAGAATAGAAGACTGTATTGAGGCCTTCTAGGATTAACATTCACAAAAGTAAATGTCTCATATTTTATCAAAAATCAACACCAAAGATTTTCTTCCCCCAGTTGCTTTGGGAGTCCAACTAAATATTATTCATAACATGAGAGATTAAAAGGAAGAGGAAACAAAAACTTGAAATGACTAATTTTGAAGGAGGCCATTGAAACTAGTCACAGGGGATAGCTCTATTGTCGTCTTTTCTCAGCTAGATAAATGGTTTCAAAATATGTTTGCTACAGTTAATCGCTAACACAATATTCATCTGCAGTTTTGAAATCTGAACTTTTTAATTCAATTTCTTTTCCCAAGCACATTAAAAATGTCTCTAGACTTCTATTTATAGACATAACCTATTGATGGTAAAAGTGCACCTGGGTAATCAAAGCCACTGACAAAAAAAAAAAAAAAGCCAAAAAGGTCATAAATTGGATCAATAGAAAATTTCAACCTAACGAATACGTCCATACATAATCAAATAATAAATCAATGAATGTTTATTAAGCACCTTGTATGTGTGTAAGCCACAGAACTAGGAAACATTAAGAAGTTTAAGATGTTGTCGTTGGTCTGAAAACAACCAGAGACATGAGATGAGCTTATGCTGGCTCATCTTTAGTGTTATTGATGTGCCAAATGAATTGTGCACATAATAGTGGAACAGAATTTCAATGAATGAGGTCCACTGAGGGATAGCTTATGTAAAATCAGGCTTCATAACGGCAAGGTCTTATTTGAGCTCTGAAATAACAAGAGAACCTCGATATATAAGAGACAGTTTGTAGGGAAATCTACTATAAAGGCTGAAAAGGTACCACTTAGTAGATGGGTGTGACTCGGGCCAGGCAATATTTCATGCAGTTGGACACAAGAAAACAGTGGAGAAAACTTGTAATGTGCATTATCTAACATTTTTAGTATCAAAATGTGTTGGAAATTTCACACAGATAGTGTTTTTGTGATAGGGTTTTATTGAAAAGCATTCATCTATAAGATATGATCAAAAATGTAATGAAAAAATTTGTTACAGTAAAAGGCACATTGCCTTGAATCCCCCTCAAAATAGTCCACCTTGATTCAAACACACTTATCTTGTCATTCTTGCGACTTCCAAAGCAGTTGCACAGCACCAGATCCTGTAAATAGGTGAATCAGGACACATCTTAAAGTTTTCAAGAGTCTGTCTCTCCATTGGAAGGCAGTTGGCAGCAGCATTCATTACAGTTTTGGTCACACCTCATAAAGCCACTCGTAGAAGAGAACTTCCAGAACTGTTTCAGAAACTGGCAAGAACAATGGGATAAGTGTGTTTAAAGCAATGGGGAGGTCCTTGAGGGGGATTCGTGGCAATGTGTCTTTTAATGCAATAAATAGTTGTTTATTTAAAGAGTCACCAAATCTTTTGATCACAGCCTGTTTATGTATATTATGTAATAGTCAACTCATCAACACCAAAGGAAAGCAGCAATTAGGGAGAGACAAACACAAGCCTGTTACAGAAAATTAAAGATTGGCAGAGCTTAGCAACTTATTTAGTTTGTTACAGAAAAGTCTCCGAAAAGACCACAAGGTATCTGGAGAAGCCAAAACGCAGCCTGGGGAGACAGGCACTCTAGTCAGAGAGAAAGGTTTGTGCCTCAAATATTTTTTTAGGAGCGGGGCCACTCCTACTCTTACTGTCTGTGCCCTGTCCTCTTCCTCACCCACATGAGAAGGAAGGAAGGAAAGAGCCAGGTAAATGGGAAGTGCAGGTGGATGGTATAAACAGATGAAGGAACGAAAATGGATTGCACTTAAAAAAAAAAGATTAGTCATCAGCAAACAGATGGCTCTTAATAGAAAACAAAATTTGATTAGACAGTTTGCGGGAGTATGTATCTGCACCAGAATCAAGTGAGAAATTCTTAGGCAAATCATGAAGGAAAACTTCCCTCTTCATGGAGCAGTATGAGCAAGGAACAAGAAAACTGCTATTCTGCAAGTTTGGGTGAAGGTAAAATGTGATGGAAGTTAGTTTCTATACAGATTTTGATGACACATCTTGGGAACAAATTGCTTTTGAGGTAGGTAAGACTAAGAAAAAAGCTGTATTAAGCAGTATAGATGTAATGTATACAAAGCAGCATTTGATGGAAGCTAATCATAGAAAACTGCAGAAATATAAACGTGAAATTACAACACACTAGGACATTTTTGATGCCACCAAAGATCGCTCTGTCCAAAAACTGTCAGACAGGCATCTAAATTAAAAGAAATGAAGCATCATTCAAACTAAACGACTTTTCCTATCTAAGAAGAAACTAAGACGCAGAGAGATTAACTCAGGGTAAAGGAAGGATAACATGATGCTTCCCCCACTCCTACTTCTGGGGTCAGGCCGAATGAGGTTTAAACTCCAATTGTGCTATATTTTTGCCCCATTAAAAGTCCCTAATTCAGTTGAAGGTCTTTTGTCTGTGGATACTTTATGCCATAATGCACACTGCACTTACGTAGTACTCTAAATATTTCAACGTGTTCTCATCTCTCTCTCTTTCTTTTTTCTCCTCCGGGAGCAGGCAAGAATTCCCAAATTGGCTGTACAAAGTCAGGTATACTAAAATGAAACAACTTTACGGGAAGTTAGTGAAAGACCTTTGCCTATATTCAGCTGTCTTGCTCTTGTCACTAGATCATAGTACACCCACATGTTGGTATAATTTGCCCTGGATTGCATTTCTACACAAAAGAGAAATTGTATTTACTTAATGTAATGAAAACACTGCACATCTGTAACACTGTTGTCTTCTGTGATTTTTCATTACAACTACACAGTGTTTCAGCTACACTGTGGGTTAAATAGACTCTTGAGGGCTAGCCTGGGAACCTAAATACCATTTATCACATTTATAACATTGTTTCTATGGAAGATTGCTTTGTGAGTTCCAAAACAACTGATTTAAAAATTAACTTTGGGAGTACAACTGGTTTCGAAGTAGATGATTATTTGTCAGATATTTCATGTAATTGGTTGCTTAAGTCATGCACTGAAGCAACAATCGTGGACTGCCTACTATGCACTGACCAGCCATTTGTGCTGCAGTAGAGGTTCCAAAGATGAACATGATCTTAGACCTGCAGGCACTCATATCCAGCAAAGAGAAGCATATAATTAAAGCAAGGAAATCTTAACGGAGTGCTAAACCAGACACATGGAACACAATGCTACGGGAGCCAACAGAACAGAGACACTAATCCCCCAAGAGACATACGATGGAAGTAAGACATGTGTTGGGTCTCGACACGTAAGTACTAGGAGTGCTGAAGCACAAAAGAGCATGGCAGCTGAATAAAGGGTAGACACAAAATGCTAGGGTGTGAAAGGGTTTTGAGGAAATGATGGCAGGAATACAGGAGTCAACTGTCACTTGTTTTTTAATCATTAAAAAATGATTGCTAGAGAATGACTAATAATCGAAATTGGTACATAAGCAAAGTTGGTTCATATTGGGGTCTCTTCAACTATCTTGTCTTCTTGAATTTTTCCAAAGGAAAGAGGACGACTAGTCTGAGACAGTTAGATAGACTTTGCCCTGCCTGAAAGACTAAAATGTCTACTTACTCATTTCACTGGTATTGTTCTTCTACCTGTGTTTCATATTGTTAGTCTTACCAGTCTGTTGCTGAACTATGAGAACAAATCAAAGATTATAAAAGCTTGCCTTATACATTGTTTTAGGAAACAGACACACTGATTTCAGAGGATCAGGCACTGAAGTAAAAATGGGCAGATTTCAATCATTTCCGTATGCTTGCTTCTGTTAAACCAATATGCTTTATCGTAGCAAAATCATACTCTATTTGACTACAAGAAACTGTCTTGCCATAAACGGGATTCAAGAAAATTCAGGAAGACAGTTCATCTGATATTTCAGTCTACGTATAGATCAATTTTAGTTCAAGCATGTAGAACTAATAGCCTAAATTAAGTAAAAGGGAAGAAACCAAGCTAAAGAAAAAAAGAGAAGGAAACAAGGAGGAAAATGGTTTAGCTCTAGTACATTTTAAATTTGTGCAGAACTTTTTTATATGCAAGTATATAATCCATTTGGAGATGGCTGACTGAGAGTATTTAGGACTATGTGAACTGTTTATCTTTCATGTGTAACATAAACAAAAAGATACAGTTCACTCATCCTTTGTAAACATTAGTTAAAATTAACCCTGAACCTTCAGCAGAAAGCTTATGCAATGTACATGTTAGGACTAAATACTTAATTCATTCTAAGTCAAGTCAAAAAGGATTTTGAAAAGCCAAACGTAGAATTTAGAATGTAGAATGTCCTCTGTAGTTGATACTAGTCTGTTCTATAAATTTGATTACTAAAAATAGGACGAAACTTATTTTTTTTTCAAGCTGGGCATGGTGGTGCATGCCTGAAATTCCAGCACTGAGGAAGCTGAGACAGGAGGATTGCTGTGAGTCCAAAGCAGTCTGAGCTACATCATGAGATCCTGTCTCAAAAAAACAAAACAAAACCCCAAAACAAGTTTCTCATAACATGAAGAAATTGATTTTTATTTTTTACAAGAAAAGATTATGAGCTTTCACATCAGAAATCTGATCTGTTCTTTTAAATACCTGAAAACTTAAAAAATTTGGGGACAAGAAGGAAGTTTGAGGTCTAAGATTAGAAAGCTAATAATGGTGGTGAGTGATAAGTATTAGTTGTCATACTGCTCTAGCCCTTCCACACCCCCGTCACTCACTTCCCTTTCCCTAAGCTCTATATTCTTGGTTGTGCCTGGAATTCTTGGCAAGATTTGCAACGACTGTCCATCTTCAGAAGTCCAGAGACTACTGGAACCCCTTCTGCTTGATGTCATAGAGGTTGTTGAGAGTCTAGTCAGAGCGCTTTCCTCGCCTTTACTGACAAGGGATTTGAGGGCCAGAGACTGCAGCGAGAGAGGCCAGTGTGACATAATGGAACACGGTGTGACTCTTTCCATGTAAAAATCAGTGCACCCACGTTTAGTCCAGTACTCTTTCTGTGTACTCTGTGAGCCCTCTTACCTTCAGTCTAGTACTTTCTGTTTTACACCCACATAGACTCTCCTTGATTTCATGTTTTTTTGAGGCTGTGTATTACTCCTTGGGAGTTATTTTGGGTCTAATTTACCTGTCAAAAGTGTGAAATAGTGATTATAATAAAGTCTTTTTTCTGACTCCAACTCTTTTTAATCATAGAGCTTACATTCTATTGGGAGAAGCAAGCATTAAACAATCAAACAAATATGTAATTATAACTTGTACATGCAATGAAGGAAAAGTAAAGGATGCAATTATGAAGTGTAACAGGGAACTGATTTGTTTTAGAGGAAAGGTAGTTATAGGAAAGCTTCTGTGAGAAAATTATATTTGAGGCCAGAATTGGCCTCAGGAATGTCAGCAAGACAGGTTTAATCAGAGAACAGCATTCCACCCGAAGGAACCACACGAAGGTCTCCACGGTGGACCCTCTGTGACTGACTGAGACAGACGGGGCCTGGGCCGTGAGTGGGAAGGCCGAGACCTGGTGTGAACTGAGATTCTACGCACGCAGCTGCTGAAGTCAGCAGAGGACACTGAGCAGGAACATGGCCTGGGCAGGCTGCTTTCCTAAGATTTCCTGATGACCTTCATCACAAAACTCAGCGGTACAGTCACATGTGACTATTCTGCAGAATATGGAAGTCAGTACAAACCCTTCTTTCCCACTTATAGAGACCATCACGACACATGTCCTTTGGTCTTCGTAAAATATCCTCAGAATTATTTGCCATCTAATTCGAAAACTAACTGCAAAACCAAAAGAGTGTATTTCTTGATCCTCAAAAAAAGTAGCGAAGTTTGTACAAAATTCACAAAGCATGTGACAGTATGTTTTGAAAACAGTAAAAATTATGTAGCATATTTTTAAAATAATACAAAGGAGATTATCACAAAATATGGCAAATTTGAATTTCTTGTGGGTCAAACTCAACCTTAATTTATATCAGAAATTAAACATTTTAATTTGGTGCTAACTGATCTTTATGATACCTATTCAGAAAGTAAGGCCAAAAGTAAATTTAAGGAAGTAGTTTCTGAAATGAATTATGAAATGACAACCTGTGTAGTATATAACACTCTAAATTCATCATAAAGAAAAAATCCTTCATATTACACTGAAATGTGATTTCTCAAATAAATGGCTTTATTCTTTTCAATCCTAAACTATTCTTACAGTACTATATGTAAAGCAAGATCACCAAATACTCTGATATGGATTTGCTTACACTTGTAGAAAAAGGACAGACATGAGACTATTACATACTGTAGGCTTTGAAATTCATATTAACGACCAATAACCAAACTTAATAGTACTTAAAAATAATTACTTGAGCAGATCTAATTAAGATATAGTAAGTCCCCAACTTATGAAAGAGTTTCATTCTGGGAAAATGTTCATAAATTGGATTCATTTGTAAGTCTGACAAAGTCAGTCTTATACATCTTTGACACAAATATGCAATGTAAAGCATTAAAAAACCAAACGTGAGGTCTATTCGTATCTGTGAAAGTTCAGAAGTTGAATGTTGGTAAGGGGACTTACTGTAAAACAAAATAGGAAGGTAGCAAAAATTCAAGAGCATTGTGCATGACTCTCCGGATCTCTACTGGATACCGAAGATTTGCTGTGGGAACCGAAAATCTCTTCTCAGGTCAAAGTTTATTCTAAAAAGTGTATGGAGTTGATACACTTCACGATTTGGTGTAGCTTACTATCAAGGGAATCATGTATTCTTCACTTGTAGTGAAACGGTTAATTTTGTATAAATCTGAGTTTTTTGTCTCATGAAGTTGAAGGATAAAATCATGGACAAAAGGAGGAATTTAGGAGTCTTTAGTAGAAATAATAATAGTAATAATAAAAGCTCCTGATGGATACCCACCAAGAGGGCACAGAAGGGTGTCCCCTCTTGGTGAGTATCCAACTGTGTTTTCTTTGTTTTGGCCTTTAAGCACAGTGTGGGACTTGTATTAAACAGGTGGCTTTGTGGGTTTAGGGTTTAAAGGAAATTAGTTTTTTAGCTGGTTCCCAGGAAACTGAGTTCAAAGGAAACTGGTTACCCCACATTTCTAAGTTTTGCCAGGTTGTCTGGAGGTAGGGTGGAGGCTTTTTCCTGGGAGGAAGGGTCCCTGTCTCTCTGTTCTTATCCTAGCATTTTAATTTTTATATCTCTAAGCTTGGCTTAGCTGCTTAAAATAGCTTTTAACCTGGGTGGGCAATTTTCTGTTATTTGACCCTGTCATTAGACTGCTCTGACTGCCTGTCATAATAACTAAATTAAACTACTATAGTAGCACATTTCTTAGTAGAAAAGATCTTAAACTTCATGGCTCAAGTTACATAGTATACTACAGGAAGCATAATTTCATAGTTTCTAAAGTCAGATTTGTTTCTTTGTTGGCTACCTCAACCTAATAAGAAAAATAACTGAAACATTATAAACTGCCTAATTGTCATAGCTTCTAAAATACTGATGTTTAAAATAAATAATGCCTTGGGAAGCCTACATCTCTGCTTAATAAAGAAAATAACCCTTAACATAGCTTCTTAGTGAACACAGAATTTTAGTAAATGCTTGCTTTGTTCCTCATTCTTGGGAAAAGCTTAAAAACAAACATTCTTGGGAAAACCTTAGAAACAAAAACAAGAGAAAAAAGGTTACAGTTCTAAAGTGAAACAAAGTTGTTTAGTCATCAGAAACATCTGATACTGAATGTGGATTTCTTAATTATTGAGAGAGCCTGAAATATAAATATTCACAGGTTCAAAAGTGCTGCCAAATAGGTTATCAAGCAAAAACTCTACAATCACCCGGAGAACAAAATCCATCTGTCTGACTGAATTTAGTTGAAACTAATTTTTTAGACTTGTTAGTAAAACCCTCATGCAAAATTTATTTGATTGAATAATTTACTATGAATATTTCCATAAGCATCATATAGTGCTATAGTTGATAAAAATGAATATACTAATTATCTTTCTAACTCTGAACCCCTGCCACAGCTTCTAGTGAATATATTTTATACATTACTGGTTATGTTTCATTGTACTTGTGGTCCCCACTTAAAAAACAAGATTCCTCTAGACATAATGTAGTCAGTCCCATTAAATACACACCTCACAGGGAAGGAGGAGAGAGAGAATATTCCTGGGTGTAGCTGATATTTACTTGAAGGTGGACATAAAGGTTATTTCCCCAGAGATGTGTATATAATAGTGCTTTTCGATCTTGCCAGTGCTGGAACTCAGATGATGGCTTGGGTTAGGATGTGGAGGCTGGGGAAAGGATGCGGAACCTGAGTTCTCTCTCTTGCAACTTACATGCTTAGAAAGGACCCACTGTTAGAATATATCCAGATGATTCCTCCAAATATTTATAAGTTAAGGGGAAGATGAAGTAAATGACAATGCAATGTATGGGAAGCACAAATCACAGAGATTCACTTGATAAAGTTACTTGCCACATACAAGTTCCATCAGGTGACAACTTATTCCTTCTCCTGAGTAATAGAAAACTCTACCAGGAAAGTTCCTAAAGAGAGAGAGGTCTACCTGACTAGGTAAATCATCTACTGATAGGTGAACTGTAAGTACATGACTGAATGAAACCCATGGTTTCAATATTGGAACTGAAGTAGTATAGAAGAAATACAGGTAGAAAGGAGACAAGGGAAAGTATAATATTAAAATTTTACTTTTTAGGAAAAACTGCATTTCAAAACAGAAAAGTTATTCAAGCTTTTTTTCCTTCCAGGAAAAATTCCTAAGGGCCTGGAGGATCCCTGAGCTCTGGGCCTGTGCCTTTCACCTGGAAATTGTGCTCCCTCCTGCCAACCCGGTCCTCAGGAAACCACTATTAGAAGAATAGCACATTTCACCTTCAAACACATGTAAGTGGTTTGCATTTTAACCCGCTACACGTGCAAAGGCTGACAGACACTAGAATAGATATCGTAGATAACCATCTTAGAGATGCCCCCATAAGTATCCCCAGAGCTTGAGGCCACAAGGCATCATCTCTCTCTCTCTCTTCCTCTCGAGTGCTGTACTCTTTCGAGGTGTATTTTTAAAATTCTGCCCATTAACTTCCTTTGTGCCTCCTATCGATGCATCCTGAAAAATTCTTTTTCTGTGACAGAAGTCAGCAAATCTGCAAGCTGCCCTGTCTATGAGTGGGCTTGAGGTAGGAGAAGAAAAAATAAAAGATAGGTAAAAAGAAGGCAAAGAAATCATAACTAAAAACTGTACTTTTAAGAAGACTCTAATTTCTAGTACCCAGTCAAAGTTACCCAGGGCATTCTATAGCAGCATTTGTGGAGTTTAATGTAGCTTCCTTTTTTTTTTTTTTTTTAAAGACTCATCACACCCATAATTTTTAGGAAGATTTAAAGTCCATAATTGGCTTAACTAAAAAATAAAGAGCAAGAACCCAATCCTAAAATAAAGGAAAAGGTAGAACGAACACCTCCAAATGTTTAAATTCTCTGTCCCCAAAGCAAAAACAACAATAACAAATCCAAGGCCATACCTGTAGGATGGACTTCTCTCCTCTGCAGGTAGGCCATTTTTCGTTTCCACCCCAAGAGAAGCATACATGTTTCTCCTTACAGAAAAGAAGCGAAGCATGTCTCTCTCTCTCTCTCTCTCTCTCTCTCTCTCTCTCTCTCTCGGGCCCACTCTCTATTTCTTCGAGTGTGTACCTTTTAATTTCTTTCTCTTTTGAGCAGTGAGGTGCTGGGGATTGAATTTAGGGTCTTGCACTTGCTAGGCAAGCACTCTACCACTTGAGCTAAATCCCCACCCCTTATCTTTTAATCTCTGCCTACCAAAACTCTTTCTGTGTCTCTCACTGACTAGTCCTAAAAATTCTTTTTATGCGACATAGGATTCAACAAACCTGCAAACAAACTTATGCTCCAAAAAGGGTGGGTTAGTTACCTTATTTCAGTTTTGGGGACTTCCTCAGACCCAGTCTGGTGACAGGGTGAATCTTGACTCCCCACCTCTGCTTTGGGGGCCTAATGGTACCTTGTCTGGTTACAGAAAGATTACTCTCTGAAGACTCTCAAATTCATTTAGCAGTTAGGCCAGGGCTTTTACCAGGATAAAAGTATTCCAACAATAGAATATTAAGTAGTAGAATAAAATGACCCTTATCTAAGAAAGAATGACAACACAAGTTGAGTCAAGCAATTAAAAAGATATGCACTGGTACCTTTTCTCCTAATCTAATAGTATATATTAAAAAACCTCTTTTCAAAAAATTCTTTGTTCTACCACCAAAACTTCTCAAACGTGGTTATCTTTAAGAACACAAAATCAGACTTATCCACCCTCATCTTCCAAAGAAAGGAAAACAACAACTTACTAAATATTTACAGAAAAACCTCTAAAGAGAATGATAAATCCCTGGTACCAAAAAAAAAAAAAAAAAAAAAAAAAAAAAAAAAAAAAAAAAAAAAAAAAAAAAAAAAAAAAAAAAAAAAAAAAAAAAAAAAAAAAAAAAAAAAAAAAA